>JAXMNL010000473.1:24718-47063 GCA_035128595.1 Eptatretus atami | reverse complement strand
AGGACTGTACCAACTTGGTCTTCCATTTGATTTGAATCCCATTCCGAATTCAATTGAATAATAATAATAATAAACATTTTGTGGCAGGGTTAGGTGTCTGATCAAAGCGGGGTTGCATCAAAGCGGGACGTCTTGGTACCCGGTCATCACTGCCAGCAGTTCTAAAGTGACAGTTCTAATTATGTCTCTCATTAATTACGTAACACACCAGTACACAAACGCCACACAAAATACACCACATAAAACAAGTTCTGGCAAGGATCTGCAATCTCGGATTGCTCTTTATCTTGTTTGCTTTTAAATTTGTTTTCTCCACAACCACTCGAGTGTTGACATGAAACTTTGAACATACAGTATGAGCGCCTTACCTTACCATGAATATATATATATACATACATATATGTATATATATATATTTTTTAATAACAAAGTTACATGAAGATTGGATGGGTATACCGGGCGTAGTGGCGTGCACCTCTAATCCGGCTACTCGGAGGCTTGGGTTGGAAGATCGCTTGAGGACGGGAGGTCTGCGCCGGGCTGCGCTATGAGAGGGTGTAGGGCAGCCCGGAATCATGGCGAAACCCAATCCTTATCCCTCCAGTAAAATAATCTGTGGCGGTTTTTAATCTTCCCGTCTCTGTTGTTACTTTTGTCGCCAATAAAAGGAAGTAAACCCGAAGTGTTAATAATAACGAATAGCGTCGTAACGGTTCACGTCACATGACGTCACGCATGTTCGTTATGACGCGCCCCGTTTCCCGGGGCAACGAATGTTGTTTCAAAACCGTCATTAGTAACGACGACGTCCCTGTTAACTCAGCCATGTTTTTTCAGGCTAATGTCGTGTTAATGAGTCTTGTCCCAACGTGGACGTGGAGAAACAGGACCCCTCCATGGAGGGTAGACACCTTTCCTTTCTCATTGAAAGTTCCATCCAGTTTAACTGGATCTTCAGGCATATCTCATCGGTAAGAGACACTGGGGCTTTTGAATTCCGAGTGCGAGGCGGATTGATGGACCGATGACGCTCTAAACTTGAGTATTTTAATCTCTTGCAAAATATGTTTGTGTCACAATGACGAGTGAGTCGCAATTACCAGACTAGAGCCAGACCGACCGCGGAAGGGAAATGCGAGAAGGCGGAGACTGAAATAATCACTTTTATCAAAGATTGAATTTCCGACACAAGATCAACAGTAAGAATAAACAGCAATCACCTGTCGCACACAATCTGATGTTGTGTGTGGTTAACTTCACTCAACGCTATTCGCAACAGAATCACGGTAACGATTCGGGGTCCGTGGCCAGTTGCTGGGTGTCCCGAGCCGTAATTATTGGGGGTCATGGCTGCGTCCATTGGGGTCTTGGCCACGTTAGTGGGGGTCTAGCCGTATTATGGGGGTCCTTGGCCAGCCGGTATTGGCGTCCGTGGCCACGTTATTGGGAGGTCTCCTAATGCTTATTTTGTGGGGTCCTTGACGCGTTTTGGGGTCCGTACGCACGTTATTGAGGGTCCACGGTTCATTGTGGGGGTCGTAGCCATGTTATATTGGGAGTCCATAGCTGCGTCTATGGGGGTCCATGGCCTCATCATCGGGGTTCTTCGCATGTTATTGGGTCCATGGCCTTCATTATTGGGGCCCTAGCCACGTATATTCGGGGGTCACTACGGTGGATCATTGTTTGGGGGTATGCCGAGGCCACGTATTAATTGGATAGGTCATAGCTGCGTATTATTGGGGCCTTGGCCTCATTATCGGGTGAGTATGTCGCCATTTAATTGGGTAGGTTACCATAGCTCAGTGTGTAAAACCTAAATCTTACCTGGCTATTTATTATCATCAAGTATACTTGGCTAATTGCGTTTTCATCATATATATATTGAGGCGCGTAATATTTTCTATTAAAGGATTTTCTATTGGCGTAATTAAGGATTTTATCTAATTATTACATCGCTTTCGAACACACCTTCAGTGCATCTACTATTGGCTATTTGTGCAAGTGTAGTCACGGCATTATCGAGACGTGAGCGTATGCTTGTCAACTGTGAGTTATCTCAAAGGCTAGAAGTTATCTAATCTGGAAAGTTGTTTGGAGTGGATGCTCCCCTTGAGCGTCATTGTAAGACTCTCGAGTTGCACTTTGGCGAGATCCGCTATACGATTGCATACAGGTGGTTGCTGTTGCCAACGTATTCATCTCAGCCTCTGCCAAGCCAATCCAGTAAGATAGCAATATCTAAAATTTTTGGACGATATCCAGCTCTAAATTCGTCCAAGCGGTCTGTACCCGAAATCCGGGATGCGAACTGCAGTTTAGTCTAGATTGACCTGTGGTTGCGTCTGGGACTCTCATGATATGTGGAACCCGGAGAGTCGTATCTGGTTTCACCAAGCGAGTGGCTAGACGCGTCAAGGAAGTGTTGAACGCACGGTAACTTGTTTTTTTATACGTCATATATATCTCTAAGAGGCTGTGTGCTCGTATGCGAGGACACACAAGACATAAGAATACTGAGATGAAAATCGAGCGGAACGAGAGCGCAATCTCTTTTATAAGTGAGATTGTGGAATAAGGATCAAAATCATATCGAATTAGAAGGGAAGATCCATAAAACTAAGCGTTAAGGCATGAATACAGTCTCGTAACAATGTGAAGGGAACTGGAGGATCAAGGTAGTAAGTTCCAAGAAGCTGGCAAATCAGTAACGGTTGGGAGAAGTGATACGCTTAGTATGCAGGAATTCTTGTGTGGATATCTATTACATAACACAACCCTTTAAAAAAATAACACAGGAGAAGAATGGTATATTAAGAGAAGAGTAAATTTGAGAGAGAGGTGACCAACTATACCGACTTGTAGCAGTCGCCGGGAGTGTGAAAAGCAGAGGGTGGGAGGAGGAAGAAGCCTTTAGTGGGAGAACTGATTTGGTAGGGTGAGGGTGAAATGGAAGATGAACATTGAAATTGTGATTGGTAAAGTTTAAGTACCCCGGAAGCAGAGTGGCGAGGAAGGAAAGTTGGGGAGATGTAGAGAGGGAAAGGGAAAGATGAGATTTGGGCTGAATGTGTGTACATAGAAAGAAAGGGAGGAATGAGAAAGCCGGGAACGGGGAGTTCAGTTGGATTGTGGTGGGCTGTTGTTGTTCATGTCCTGAAGAATTATTGACAATTATGAAACAAGCCAAGAAGATAGCGGCGAGAAATTGAGTGCTGAAGATGGATTATTTTTGTTGTCGGTTTAATGACGTTAATGATTGTACTTGCAATGTGTTCCAGAAGATGTAACAAGGTGTGAGACTTGTCTGGGGTCAGGAATTGCTTTTCCTGTGTGCATGTAGGAGATAGGGTGCTCTGGTTTGCGAGGGACAGGTGTCATGGGGTGCCACAGGTACAAAGGTTAAAAAAGAAACCGGCTGAGTTAATACAATTTCGTCCGAGGTACTTCGTGTGAGACTCGTCTTAGAATTTTCTCATACAGTATGGTGCGTTGTCTAGAAGCGCATTTGGCAGAAGATAGAGGTATGGTTATCCGGTTGTGCTGGCTATTCTGTGTGGACAAAGAGGGATCAGATCAAATCAAAAGAAGAAAGGACAGAGTCCTGAGGAATTACTGACCAACGACTGATTTAAGATGGAGCAAAAAGCAATTATTGTTATTCGGTGTGCAAGGTTGCATCACCGGATACAAGGACCCAAGTTATTGTTACAGCTTAATGAAGGCATGCAAGGATAGTTGTTGGAGGAGTTAACATTTAAGGTCAGTGAAGATAACGAAAGCTGACATACAGAAGAACACGTTGTCGCTGCGCGATTACAGTCTGGAGAAGTAGGACAGCGGAAGGGTCTCATATGTCAGAACTGCGTTGCTTTAGCGTTCCGAGCATGGAGAGTGTAAGGTTCCCGATTTCAAGGCCATGTTTGGCTAATCATCGATAGTCTTAACCGCTGAGAAGTGGTAAGCAACCAATGTGGATGGTCGAGGAGAAGTAGTAGTTTGTGCTTAGTGGAAGAAGGTGGGAGGGGGACGAAGTGGGCGATCGGCGGGAAGGCGGGGGAGCGGGGTCCGAAGGGGGGTGGAGAGACGAGGGAAGGGAAGATGGGGGACGTGGGGCAGCGGAAGGGGGGTGATAGAGGAGCTGTGAAAGGAAGGGTGAAGGGGAAATGGTTGAATGAGCTTGCTGGTCGTGGATAGGAAGATGTTGGAGGGAGTGAGGACTGTGATGAAAGTGAAGGTTGTGTGGAAAGTGCCAATCATGGACCGGTGTTTGTTCCACAGAGTGTAGTCAAGTATAGTAATTCAATGAAATAAAACAAAAATTTTAAAAGACTGAAGAAAAAACGAAATTTTTGGGAAAGATGTCACGCGACCATTGGACGCACCATGAATGTGTCAGGCGCACGCAGCTAAAGAAGCAGGTTTCGGCTGTTCGCAGTTCAAAAAAAAAAATGTTGTTAAATGCCAGACAGACAAACTGGACCAAGATAAATCACGCGTTGATCTGTTCGTGCACGATGTGCGCTGTGGAACGAGCTGCGGTACATTGGCCAAAGTTCAGGAGAGCAAAGTACGTGCTAACTGCAGGTTCGATTTCCCATTACAGTGTTTCAAATTGTGGTTTTAGCGTGTTAGAAAGATATAGAACGTGGGCCATTTTGTTTCCAGTGGGCGAAGCAAAGGGGGTGATACGGAACATGAATAGACTCCGGCGGCAATGGATTTGTTTCCACAGCGACAGCCGAAAGGTTGATGACGGAACGAGAATCAGACCCGAGGCGCGCCGATTGGATTTCCGATAAGCGAAGCCAAGGGGGTTGAATGGGGAACTGAAGTTGAGAACTCCGGGCGGCCATATTTGTTTCATAGGCGAAGCAGAGGGTGTTGAATACGGAACTGAATCAGACTGCCGCGGCCATTGTTTGTTTCCGTAAGGCGCAGAAGGGGGTTGATAGCGGACCGACGGCTTAGGGAAAGCCATACGCAAGCAGTAGCAAGCCGGCTGCTGCCGAACAACGCACCCTGGTTTGAGAGAAGGTCGAGGTTCGTGGTGTGAAGGAAAGAACTTGAGCGGTGGTAGTTTATGTCTCGCATAGGTCATAGATTCTGCTCCATGTGTGTCGGAAGAACGAGTTTAGAAATTTTGGAAACTAGATTGGCAGGGAAAGTTATGTAACAGGGAACAGGCGTCAATTTTCAGCAGAAAAAGGATATTTGCGACGGGAGCGACGCTGCATGGTTTGGATGGCAGGGGGGGGGGGTGAGGACGGTCTCGCGGACTGCGATTGAACATACGAGCGATGTGGCTAGCTCGGCGCACGGTGTCTCCTTCCTAAGTGGGACGCAGAATTGAGGAAGTACCAAGTACGGTGGGACGATTTAAAATGGATGTTCTCTGGGCCCTGTTTGAACTGCGCATAGTATGTGCAGGAAAGAAGGCGGGAAGATTTGCCATGCTCTCATTATGATGTAGATAGCACTCTCGGTGGAGTAATCCGACATTCCAGATGCAGTTTTTCAGCGGAATACCCAGCGGAAGCACGTTTGTGCGTGTCCCTGTCGTCATGTCATGTAACACACAAACAATCTGAGTATATTGTTTGGGTTTTTTAGTTGCAACAAAATAAGTATTTTACATTTCGGTTTAAATCTGAAAAGCGACGTTTTGGCATGTAAACAATGCATCACGTGAGTTTGTGCAAAGTTAAAACTGAATTACAGACACTAAGGTTAAAACTTTGATTTCACTATTTATATTCCAGTAAGATAATTGGATGGGCGGTATGGCTAATCTTCCTACTCTGGTTTGGTTCACTTTCGCATAAGTGAGTAAACCCATAAGTGTTTAGATAAATAGCGGAAAGTGGAGCGTGTAAGCGGGTTCCACGTCACAGGTGACGTGACGGCATGTTCGGTGTAGTGAGCGCGCGCCGATTTCCCGGGGCAGACGAATGGGTTGTTTCAAAAGCCATCATTGATAGGACGAGGCGACGCGCTGTTGTCATCATGTTGTTGATCCAAGCTAATGTCGTGTTAGATAGGAAGTTGTGTCCGACGGTGTGACGTGAGAAAGCGGACCTCCATGGAGGGTTGGACACCTTTCTCTCATCGATGAACAAGGTTCGCAATCAGTTTAACTGGATGCTCAAGGCTGCTCACCGGGTAAGACCTGGGCTGATTGGAATTAGAGTGAAGGCGGATTGGATGAGACGATGACGCTAAAGCTTGATTTATTTTAATGACTCGCAGAATGTTTTTGTGTCTGACAATGACGAGAGTATGGCGTCGCAATTACCGGGGCGAGCGCGACCGACCGGGAAAGAAGATGACAGGAGATGGCGGGAGAGTGAAATAATCACTTTTATTAAGATTGTGAAATTTCTACAACCGAAGGATCGAACCGAGTAAAATAACAGCAATCACATGTGCGCATGCACATCCCTGGAGTTGTCAGGTCTGTTTACTATCAACACAGACGCTATACAACAGGAATCACGGGTGACATTCGGGTCCCGTGGCCGTACGGTTGTTTGGTGTCCCGAGACGCGTAGTGTAGTGGGGGTCATGGCTAGCGTCATTGGGGAGGTCCTGTGGCCGGACGGTATGTGGGGCGCCTAGAGCCGGTATGATTGGGGGCTCCTTGGCCGACGTGTTGGGGGTCGTGCCGACGTTTTAGGGGGGTCCCTAGAATGCATTTATTGGGGGTCCTTGCCAGCGGGTTTATTGGGGGTCCGTAGCACGTTATTGGGGTCCACATCTCACTGTGTGGTGGTCTGTAGCATGTTATTCAGAGGGATCCAGTAGCGTGCGTTATTGGGGTTGCCTTGGCTGCATATATCGGGGGGTCTGTCGCCGATGGTTATTGAGGGTACTTCATTATGTGGGTGTCCATAGCCCAGGTGTATTTTGGGGGGGGGGTCCACGTGTGCATGTGTTGGGGTCTGGCGCGCGCCGAGGACGATTAATTGGGGTCCATGAAGCTGCGTTATATTAGGGGGCCCTGGGCCTCATGTAGGGGGTCGTCGCCAAGGTCATTAGGGGGTCTCGAGTACCAGTGTGAACCACTCTGTGAGCGTTTTTTTTGCAACGAAGATCGTTAGGGCTGATTCGTTGTACACGGGTCGAAAAACTTGGCGCGTAGGTTTTCTATGGGATTTCTTGGCGTATAGGTTTTCTAATTATGCATCGCTTTTGTTTCTTTTCTTTTTGGGTTTTTCCGAACCTTGTGAATTCTTTTGGGCTTTTTCGTGTGGCGTCACCTTGGCATTTATGAAAAGAGGGATGGTCACAGCGGACTATAAGGGGGCTGCCGGAACTAGGCAGCCGACGTGTTATTGGGGGTTGCCACGGTTCATGTGCGTGTGGGGTCCGTGCCCAACGGTTATTGGGAATGACGCGCAGGAGTTGCATTATTGGGAAGTCCATCGGCTCAATAGATCGGGGTTATCTGTAGCCACGTTTATTGGGGGTCTGTGGCGTCATTATTAGGAGAAATAACCGGAGTGAGTTAAATTGGAGAGAAGTCCGTAAGAAGTTTGACTGTGCCAGTTTTTTTGTAAATGCTGGAGTAAGTGCTCGCGTGATGTTGGAAGAAGCTGAATGCTGAAGTATGAAAGCGGGGGAACAGACAACTTTAAGATGGGAAAGAGTAACTCGAAAGTTAGGGAGAAGAAAGATCTAATCTGAGATAGAGTTAAGGCACAAAGACAAGGTTCTGGAAATCAATGTGATTTCGAATAGTGGATAGAAGGGAAAGAGACTGGACATGAGAAGGGCGAAATGGACAGAAGAGGTGAAAATGAAGTTGTTTTTGGGTAGGTGGAGGGAACAGGGGAGAAACGAAAGACGGACTAGGGGATGACAAGTGAAAGTGAAAGGAAGGGTTAGAAGAGTTCCACGGCTAACAAAAAAAACAAAAAAGTAAAAAAGAAAAAATAAAAAAAAAAAAGAAAAAAAAAGAGAGGGGCCGGAGAGACAGACGGAGTGGGAAGGAGTGTTTGGAGCGAGGGGAGTGTGAAGTGTTACTTTAAAGAGTGAAAGGTGTTTTGGGGGGCCGGGATGCCCTGTAGCGGAGGTTCGGTGGTAATAAAGAATACAGAGATCTAATCGTGGAAAAGAAAAAAAAAATAACATAAACAAAAAAACAAAAATTCTCAAGCACGGAACAGAAGATGAGTCCGAGATGTAAGGACAGGAGGGGCGCTAACGAGGGTCAGGGCAAAGGTCGAAAGGTGGAGAAAGGAAGGGAAAGAAAGTGCTTTAAACGAAAAAAATAAAAAAAGATGATAAGAGTAGTTGGGGAAAAAAAAAAAGAAAAAAAGCATAATTGAAAAAAAATACAAAAGAAAAAAGAGAAAGTGAGAGACAGATAAAAAAAAAAATAGGGAAAAAAAAAAAGACAAAAAGATAAACAACGAATAATTATATGAAAGAAAAAAAAAAAAAGAGAAAATTAGTAAGAGGATATTTAAAAAAGGATTTATATAAAAGAATAAAAAAAAAAAATGAAAAAAGTAAAAGACACACAAAAGAAACTAGAAAAAAAAGTGAAGACAAGAGGGAGAAAAAAATATAATGAGGGAAAAACAAAAAAAACAAAAGATAAAGAACAAAAAAAACAAGAAAAAAGAAAACAACAAAAAGAAAAAAAAATAAAAAACAAAAGAAAGAAACAGAGAACAGAAAAAAAGAAAAAAAAAAGAAGAATGAAGAAAAAAAAAAAAAAAAAAAAAAAAAAAAAAAAAAAAAAAAAAAAAAAAAATAATGGGGGAAAAAAAAAGAAATAACAAAGGTGAAGAAAAAAGAAGAAAAAAACAAACGAGAAAAAAGAGAACACAAATGAAGCGGAGAAAAAAAAAAAGGAGAAAAAAAAAAAAAAACAAGAGATGAGAAAGAAGAGAATTAAGAAAAAGAAATATAAAATAAATATTAAAAAAAGAAAAAAGGAAAAGGAGAGACATAAAAACAAATATAAATTAAAAAAAAAAAAAAATAAAAAAAAAAAAAAAAAAAAAAAAACAAAAAAAAAAACAAAAAAAAAAAAAAAAAAAAAAAAAAAAAGAAAAAAAAAAAAAAAAAAAAACCAAAAAACAAAAAAGAAAGAAGAGAATGGAATAAAAAATAAAAAAAAAATAGGTAAAAAAAAATAACAACAAAAGTATAGATTAAAAATATAAAAAAAATACAAAAAAACAACATGATATAAACAAAACATAAAAGAAAAAAAAAAAAAACAAAAAAAAAAAAAAAAACCCCCTTTTTTGGTCAGGAAGACAGGAGGAGACGGGACGGGAAAGTTCAAGTTTTGGATTTTGCTTTGTTTCATCTCAATGGAGATAATAATGAAACAATTGACTGGAAACAAGCAACAAATAAACGAAAATTGGAGTGCTGGAATTAATTACTTCTTTCGGTTTAAATTGATTAAAAATGGATTTAAACTTGCCAAATGTTTCCCCAAGAAGATGTCAAGGTTGAACTTTCTGTGGTCAGAAATTACTTTCACTTTCCTGTTTAAGAGTTGGGGTCTCTGGTTTTCAGGGACAAGTTGTCATCAGGGGTCCACAGGTACAAGAAAGGTTAAAAAAAAAAAACGCGCTGAGTTAATACATTAATCGTCCGATACTTATGTGCTCGTTTACAATTTTCTCATATACATGTTTGGTGGTTTCTAAACACTGATTTTGGCAATAAAGATAGGTATGTTACCTTGTCTGGCTATTCTGTTGGACAACAAAGGACGCATCTAAAATTAAAAAGAAGAAGGAAGAAGTCCCTGAGGAATTCACTGACCAACACTGATTTAATAATGACAACACACAGTTTAATTATCTGTTGCAGAGTTGCTCAAGACAACAGTCTGATCTGAATGACCCAAGTTTATTTAACTTTACTAAAGAGTCAGGATAGTGATTGTTGGAAGTTAAACATTAAGTATTTATCAATAAGGAAAGCCATACATACAAAGACAAGAACCTTGTCCTCCGATACAGTCTTGAGAAAATAGGACCCAACGGGAAGGGTCTTTTCAACTCTTGCTTTGCCGTTTTCCGGGAGCATGATGATATTCCAATTTCAGCCATTTTTGGCTGAATTCTCGTATATTCTTTTCCTCTCTGTGAATGTAAGTTCTATACATAATGTGATTGGGGTCGATGATGACATAGTATTTTGTCTTATAGGTACTGAGAAAGTGAAGGTTGTTGAAAGTGCCAACATCGACGAGTTTTGGTTCTCACTTTTCAAGTATATAATTCAATGAAATAAAAAACAAGGAATTTTACAAAACTGAAAGAAAAAAACAAATTTTTTTTTTTGGGGGGAAGTCACCATCTCATTGACGCAACAGCACATCTGTACACACACGGCTTAACAGCAGGTTTTCCTCCTGTTCGATTTACAAAAAAAAAATAAAAATTTGTTTACAATGCCAGACAGACAAACGACAAAATACTCAGCTTTGTCTTCTGTGCACACCCTGTGCGCTTGGGAACGAGATGCCCGTACCATTTCCAAATTCAGAGCCAATAGTAACGCTAACCCTGCGGTTCAATCGTTCCATTTCATTTTCAAATTCTGTGCTTGTTACGGTGTTCAAAATATAACCGGTGGGGCCCATTTGTTCTCCATGGCGAAAGCAAGGGGGCTTGATACGGTGAACTGAAATCCGACTCCTGGAGCCATTCTGTTTCATACGCGAAGCCAAGGGGTTGATACGAACAGAATCAGACTCACGGCGCGCCAATTTGCTTTCATAGCGAAGCAAGGGGGTTGATGCGGTAACTGGGAATCAGACTCCGGCAGCCATTTTTGTTTCCATAGCGAAGCAAGGGTGTTGACGGAACTGCAATCAACTCGGGGCCACGTTTTGTTTCCATAGCGAAGCAAGGGGTTGATGCGGTACTGAATCAACTCCGGCGGCCATGTTGGTTTTCCATAGCGAAGCAAGGGGTGTTGATACGGAAACTGAATCAGACTCCGAGCGCCATTTTGTTTCATAGCGAAAGGCCAAGGTGATGAACGGAACTGAAATCAGACTCCGGCGGCATTTTGTTTTCATAGCGAAGCAAGGGACGAAGATACGGAAATGAATAGAGCGGCCAGAATATATATATCCATAAAGAAGGGAAGAAAAGATAAACGGAACTGAATCAGACTCCGGCGGCCCATTTTTGTTTCCATAAGCGAAGCAAGGGGGTTGATACGCGAACTGAATCAGACTCCGGCGGCCATTTTGTTTCCATAGCCGAAGCAAGGGGGTGATACGGAACGACGGGCTTGGGAAAGCCATAGCAAGCAATAGCAGCCGCTGGCTAACGGAACACACCCCTGGTTTCAAAGTCGATTCGTCACGTGTGCAAGGGAAACTTTGAGCGGATGATTTTATTCTCCATACGCGGTTAAATTCTCCCATAATTTCAAAACATTTACGGAAATCTTTTGACAATAGTGCAGAAAATGTGTAACACAGTAAAAGCTCATTTTCAGCAGGAGAACGACTATTGCACAGGGCTGGCTGCCAGTTGATCGACAGGGGGGGGAAGGACGGTTCTCCGGACTCGATAACATGCTGATTGGCTGCTCGCGCACTCCTTGCTAGTGACGCAGATTTGAGGGTAATAGCTAGGTGGGACGATTTAAAATGATCCCTTCTGGGCCTTTTGAACACTCCAAGTAATGTGGAGAGAAAGCGGGAACATTTGCAATCTACTATGATGTATGAGGCACTGCTCGTGTGATATATTCCACATCCAAAAGTTTTCAGCGGAAATCACCAGAGACACTTTGTTCCCACGGTCTCATTCACTGTAAACACACAAAACAATGCTGTAGCTTGTTTGGGTTTTTAGCTCGCCAAACTAAAATAATATTTACATTTCGTTAATCTGCAAACGACGTTTGCATTGTAACAATCATCAGCTTTGTGCAACAGTTAAAACTGAATTCAAACCTAATTAAACACTTTTATTTCACTTTTAAATATTCCAGTAAATAATCTGTGCCGGTATTAATCTTCCCTTCTGTTTGTTCTTTGTCGCCGAATCATAAAGCTGGTAACCCCGAAGTGTTTAATAAATAAACGAAATAGCGTGTAAACGGTTCACGTCAATGACTAACGCATGTTCGTTAATGACGCGCTCCGGCGTTTCCGGGCAATCGAATGTTGTTTCAAACCATCATTAGTAACGGCGACGTCCCTGTTAACTCAGTCATGTTGTTTCCAGCAATGTCGTGTTAATGAGTTGTCGCAAGTGGACGTGAGAAACAAAGGGACCCTCCATGGATGGGGTAGACACCTTTCCTTTTCTCATGAACAAAGTTCCATCCAGTTTAACTGGATCTTCAAGGCATCTCCTGGGTAAAGAGACGTGGGGCTTTTGAAGACGATGCGAGGCGGGTTGAATGGAGCCCGAATGCGCTTAAACTTGAAATTTATTTAATCTCGCAAATGTTTTGTGTCACAATGACTGAGTGGAGTCGCAATACACGAGCCAGACCGACTGCGGGAAGGAATGGGGCCCCCCGAAGGAAACAAAGGATTTTTGGGGGCGGGGGAGATGAAATAAAAACACTTTTATCAAGGATTTGAAATTTCCGAACCAAATCACGAGTAAAATAAACAGCAACACCTGCGACACATCTGATGTTGTCCCGTGTGTTTATACACAACGCTATTCAACAGGAATCAGGGTACGTATATTCGGGGTCCGTGCCACGTTGTTGGGTGTCCCGAGCCGTATTATTAGGGGTCCATGGCCGTGTCATTGGGGTCCGTGCCAGTTGGTGGGGTCCGCTAGCCTAAAAAAAGTATTATTGGGCGTCCATGGCGGTATTGGGGTCCGTGGCCACGTTGTTCGGGGTTGGGTGCGTGCAGAGGGGGTCCAGTCCTAGATGCATTATTGGGGGTCCTTGGCCACTTTGGGAGGCCGTAGCCACCGTATGGGTCCACGGTCTCATTGTTGGGGGTCTGTCCGCCCATCCGCTATCTGGGGCCAGTAGCTGGTTATTGGGATTCAATGCTCATTAATCGGGGGTCTGTCGCCATTATGGGGGTATTCATAAGCTGCGTTTATTGGGGGTCCCCTGGCCTCATTATCAGGGGGTCCTGTCGCAATTATTGGGCCCATGGCTTCCCAGGATTATTGGGGGTCAATAGCCACTGGTATTGGGGGTCCAAATAGCTGCATTATTGAGAGTCCATGGCCTCATTATCAGGGTCTGTAGCCACTTATTGGGGGTCTGTGGCCTCATTAATTAGGAATCGTGATGATGTTTCATTTGAGGGGTCCGTGAAGGAGTTTGAAGGACGTGCCGTTTTTTTGTACAAAGCTTAGGCTGTGGAAGAGCTTGAACATGAGTGAAAGGCGGGGAAACACTTTAGAAAGGAATGGCAAAGTAACATCGAATTTAGAGAGAATCTAAACATAAGCTTTAGGCACAACAAAGTTCTGAAAGAGTGGAGGGAAATGGAGCATGAAACGCAATGGAAGAAGTAAATGAAAGTGGTAGGTTTGGAGGGACAGGGGAGGAAACACAATCACCACAGGAGAAGCCGGTGGTTTTTTGACGGAGTTAATTTGGGGATGCCCTTCAGGCTTGTGAGCAATCCGGAACATTAAACGAAAGAAGGTGGGAAGGAGAAAGCAAGCTTTATGGGAGAAAGATATTTGGTCTGGTGAGGTAATTGGCAGATGAAACATTTGAAATTGTGATTTAAATTTTAAGTTGACCGACAAGTGGGCCGAAGAAGGAAATAAAAGGAGATGTAAGAGGGAAAGAAAAATGAGATTTGGGCTGGAATGTGTTATAGAAGAAAGGAAGAAAGAGAAACGGAGAACGGGAAAGTTTCAAGTTGGTTTTTTGCTTTGTTCATCTCCATGGCGATAAATATAACAATTGCTGGAAAAACCAAAAATAACGCAAATTGAGCGCTGGAAAATTACCTTTCTTCGGTTTAATTGACTTTTAAATTAACTTTACTTGCCAATGTTTTCCAGAGATGTCAAGGTTGAACTTTTCTGGGTCAGAGATTACTTTCCTTTCCTGTTATGAATAGGGGGTTCCCTGGTTTTCAGGGACATGGTAAGGGTCAAGGTACAAAAGGTAAAAACAAAACCTGGAGTTAATACATTACATCGTCCGAATACTTTATGTGCTCGTCTTAAATTTTCTCAATACAGTATGTTGGTTGTCCTAAGACCATTTTGGCAAAAGAGGATAGGTAATGTTCACCTTTGTCTGGCTAATTTCTATTGGACAAAGGATCGCATCAAATAAATAGAAGAAAAGGAAGAAGTCCTGAGCGAATTACCTACCAACACGTTTAAAAATGCAAAACATATGATTTTATTCTGTTTTTGGCAAAGTTGATCACCTGATCAAGACCAGTCATTTACACTTAATAAAAGAATCAGGAAAAATGATTGTTGGAAGTTAAATTAAGTCATAAATAAGCAAAGCCATCATACAGATCAACTTGCCTCCGAAAAAACAAAAAATAGCAGTCTTGGAGAAATATGGACACAGGGAAGGGTCTTTTCAACCTTGCTTTGCGTTTCCGAGCAAGAAGTGATATTCCATTTCAGCCAATTTGGCCTGAATCTCGATATTCTTCCATCGAGAATGTAAGCCAAATGTGATTGGTCGAGAATGACATAGGTATTTTGTCTTAGTACTGAGAAAGTGAAGGTTGTTGAGAAGTGCCAACAAGACGAGTTTTGTTCTAACAAATGTTCAAAGTATATAAATTCAAATTTAAATAAAACAAGCGATTTTAAAGCTGAAGAAAAAACAAAATTTTTTTTTTGGAAGTTCACCAAACCCACATTAGACGCACAACATCTTGTACACACGACTAAAACAGCAGGTTTCCTATTACTGGGATTACAAAAAAAAAATTGTTTAAATGCAGACAGACACAACTGACCAAATATAAATCCCCTTAGTCTTACTGTCACATGTGCGCATTAGGAACGACGATGCCGTACAAATTTGCCAAATTCAGAGCCAAAGTACTGCTAAATCTGCAGGTTCATGTTCCATCATGTTTCAATTGTGTTTTAAGGTGTTTAAAATAAACGTTGAATTGAAATTGATTTCCTTGATTATAAACTGATGTTTTTACACAGACAGAGGAGGCAGAAGACAGGATAGATCAGATGGTGGGGTGGAAGGAAGGGAAAAAAAGAAAGGAGGAAGAAAGGGGGGAGGAAAAGGGGTGGAAAAAAAACACAAACGAAGAGGGGAAAAAGGGGACAGGTGAAAGAAAAAGGGGGGGGGGAGGGGGGAACCAATTGCTTAATCCTTGGCCTTTGTACTTTCACACTTGGGGTAATCAACACAAGGTGGTAAGGAGGGAACAACCCACAAGCAGGGGGTTAAGGGACACAATAGAGGACAACTTGGAAGGAAGAACTATGAGAAGAAACTAGAAATATGTTTGAGGCCAAAAATGGATGGTTTTAACATGTGGAAGCAAAAATTAAACTCTGAGTGCAAACGATGGAATGAAGGGCCAAATACCGCTCATTTTCTGTTTAATGGCCGTACAGGATCGTGCATACGGACATTCGTTGACTCAGTTTCGTCCTGTGGAAGACGATGTGGGCCTTTGGTATATTTATTTCAAGAGCTTGGCTGGCTTGGGTGGGGCATCGAGTTGCAAGACAGCCTGGACAATGACCCAGGCTAATGTGAGACTGCTGTTCAGCCGTGTTCCTGGAAAACACAATTCCCTTTGCGCTGAATCCAGGAAGACTCTGCTTTATGTCGGTCTGTGAAACCTCTCTTTTGGGCGTTCTGGGAAAACTCATCCGATCTTTGACCCTCTGCGAACTCTCCTTTCGAACCGGTTTCTGGAAACTCTCTTTTAGGCCGGTTCTGGGAAATTCTCCTTTTTTAGCTGGTTCTGGGGAAATTCTCATTTTAGCTGGTTCTGGAAATTCTCACATTTGAGCCAGTTCTGGGAACATCTCTTTTTAAGCCGGTCTGGATATTCTCCCTTTTTAGCTGGTTCTGGGAAATTCTCCCTTTTTTTCGGTGGTTCTGGGAAACTCTTCCCTTTTGGGAGCCGGTTCTGGGAAACTCTCCTTTTTAGCCGGTTCTGGGAATGTCTCCCTTTAGCTGGTTCTGGAAATTCTCCTTTTAGCTGGTTCGGGAAAGCTCTCCTTAGTTGGTTTGGGAAACTCTCTCTTTGAGACGGTTCTGGAAACTCTCCTTTGAGCAATTCTGGGAAACTCTCCTTTGAGCCCGGTTCTGGGAAACTCTCCTTTTTAGGCTTTGTTCTGGGAAACTCTGCTTCTAGCTGGTTTGGAAACTCTCCTTTTAGCCCGGTTCTGGGAAAGCTCCTTTTTAGCCCGGTTCTGGGAAACTTCCCTTTGAACAGGTTCTGGGAAATCTCCTTTGAGCTGGTTCTGGAGAACTCTCTATGGAGCTGGTTCTGGGAAACTATCTTGCACCTATTCCCACTGCCGGGGTTTTTTTCAAAGGGTCATTGGCCCCCCTCCTCAGCAATGATTGTGGGCTTTAAGACCTTGCCTCGCTCATTTCTGGATTTGCAGGAGCTCATCTGGGGTGGAGCACCTTCGAGGCCTGTCACTCAACCATCTGAGATGGGAACAGTTTTTTCCCGCCAAGGGGTTTGGCGCCGGCTTCACGACGTTTAAAAAAATCCACAAATGACAGAGATTCCAAAAGGGTAACCAATAAAAAAGAAGGTGGACAATGGTGGAAGTTTTGGAAATAGCAATGGGAGGTGGATTGTTGCTCTATCTAGACATAATAGCGACACTATACGTATCTAATATCACACTTAATCAACTTCATCCTTATTACTAGGACATGCAATTTCAGGAACTATGCATATTGCATTTATTACCCATAGAAATCAATTTATCCGCAACAATATTGCCCCACAACCATTTTCCTCTTGTTCAGATATTGGTCGGTAAGACAGTATTCTAATGTGTGCGGAAATCTTCTCTTTGTCGGTATGAGTGCTATAAATTTTGTTCTGTGAGATCATACATCGATGTCACGTGCTCGATTCTCAGTGCAAGATATTTTAATCTATATTTTTGCGGACACAATTGGCATAACAGGAGGCATTTTTGAGCCGGAATAAGTGTGTCAGTCGGTACGATCAATCGACGGTTCGAGATTTCCTGCCCGTTCAATAATTTGTAGTTGCTGCACTCTGAAGCATGCTTTAGGTATGAAAGATCTGTTTGTACCCAAGGTTGAATGGCTGTGGCTAAATTGTGGAGGATGGGGGTTGGGGGGGAGGGGCTTTTGAGGCTTACAGCGTGCATAATTGGTGAGCTTGGCATGATCAGAAAAATACGCCGCCTTCTCACACATACCTGTGGGTGATTCATGGTCCACGGACAACCAGCTAAGGACTAGTCAGACGGGTTCGTCTTATTGTTGTCACAAATGTGAATCTATGAGAAAGGTTTACATTAAAGTTGTGTGACATGTTCAATTATTAGAATCCGCCATCAACACCAGCTTGCGGTCGACTCTTTATGATCTGAGCCTTTTCCTTGAAATATTTTATTGACCTCGTCTCCTTGGAATGCTTATATAGTAATCCCAGAATCGATCTTTTAATCTTCTTTATAAACTTCATGGTAAACGACTACAGGCAAGCGATTCCATCATCTTTTAATATCATATAATCGTTGCTCCATTTGATTTTAATTCATGTACAATTTATATGTTGTCTGTGCTGTGCAGTCTCCACGTTTTCTACCAGGTTTCCTACAAACAGAGGAATGTTTAAAGGCACAAACATATTGGGATGGCCTAATTGGATTGACTTCTTTTTTGGGATTTTGTGCTCATCGTTCTACCAAACAATTTGTGCTTTCAAGCTGTGGGTGCTCGACCTGGTGAAGAAAAAGAAAGAAGAACAAAAAGAAAAAGCACACCTTACATCGGTAATAATCATATCGCAGCTTTTAAAAATTGCTTTGTGGTTTTCAACACGATTCTGGATTCTCAAGATAGATCAGATCATAACATTATACCTTCTTCTCTGGAGTTGTCAGTTTGAGCTCGATTCCCACCAAACAGGATGTCTCCCAAAACTGGCACATCGATGGGGCTCTGGTTGCCGAAGTGACAGGAAATCGAGTCAGGCATTGTATGGTAAAATATAGAGCCGAGGGCTTCATACAGAAAGTCTAGTGCGGCTTACAAATTCCTACCGAAAGGAAAAAAATGATCGTTCAGTTTAAATTCTTTAAAATGTCCTGGTAAAAAGGCTACTGAGAAAAACATTTTTTAAAATGTTTTATTAAATGCATTAAAAAATGTTGTTTTTTTTAAGTATATTTTTTACATGTTTAATTTTTTTATAAATGAATCGGGTATGTCCCTCACTGACGCCATTCTTTCAGTATAATGAAGAGAAGAATTGGGGATGGTCAAGCACCTGATATGTCTGAATAGAAGCCGTACCAACCAGGAGCTATAAATAGAGAGTGTCTGGAGAGACGTTTCAGTTTTGAATTGAAAGGGGTCAGACAGGGTTTAACTTTCGTCTCCCTTATTGTCAGATCTACGAGTAGGCGATACATCATGAGGACATCAAAAAACTTGGATATGTAGAGAACTGGAGTCAGGATTTGAGGAAGACTATATCAACAATGTAAGGGATGTGTGATGATACACTCTGATTGGAGAAAGTAAAGAAACCTGATGAACAACTTGCTACAGAACGTGACAAGAAGAAAGTGACAAAAGCCTGTTTTTTTTTTTAACAACCTACAAACACAAGCGAGCAGAGTTCATAGAAACCACTGCAGTCTTGAAAGAAAAAAAACAGACATGGGTAGGGTCTGCAAGGGCAAAAAATTTGATTGGTCAAAATGATGTAAATGCCATAAATTTTTGAGTCCAAGTACTGCTAATACGGAGGGTAAAGTCCAAAAATAAATGTGATTTGATGTATAAGACGGGTTTTAACGTTACACAATTCAATTGAAAAGGTTTATCGAAAAAATTTTTTTTTTAAAGGTTGTAGAAAAAAAATAAACAAAATTTTGGAAGTTACCACCGTTGTGAGCAGCTCTTTAAACACACCTTATTTACATGTTACATGTATTATGCCTGTTGTTTTGTCTCCTTTATGCGTCTTAAGAAAACAGCACGTTCGCTGTTTTGAATTGATTTTTCAATTTTGTTTGTCTGTCAGACAGGCAGAAAGAGTCAAACAATTACCTACTCCTCTGGCTCTGCAAGCACTGGGAGCGAGAATTACGTACAATTTTACAAATCCGAGCAAAAGTCCTGCTAACTGCAGGTTTCCGAAATATTCCGATTCGTGGTCTACAGTGTTCAGAATATGAATTCAGGGTGGCAGAGGTATGAGATGACTTGAACAAAGAACAACCTGTGATCAGTAGCTTGCCGCAAAAGGCCTCAAGTCCAAATAACAGCCTCAGGGAGCATCCACTCCAACATTTCCCAGATTAGATAAACATTTCTAAGCCTTTGAGATAAACACCATGAAGAAAACAGCTGCCTAGAACCCACAAATAAATAGATGTGGTGTATATATATATAAAATAATATATAATCTTATATATTATATATATATTATATTATATATATAATATAGTTATATATAATATAAATGTTTATTATAAGCACAAATGTTAAAACCAGAATATAAAAGCCATTCAATATGTAGATATATCTGAACTCATGTTGAAATACCCAATTAAGAACAGCAGAATTTATTGATTTCTTCCGACAGTATCCACTCCATTTCGGATAAGGGTGGGGGGGGGGGGAGGGTAGGGTGGGGTAAAGATTACCTCCACAGGAAGCCGGGGAAACGGTGATCATGGATGAAAGCTATAATGTTTTGTTTGTCTCAAGTATTCGGTCCAGGGCTCTAATACGGGATCAATCATTGAGCCACAGCATAGCTTCCAACTCAGTTGTTTGTATTAAAATATCCCAGGAATGGTTTTTAAGAACTCTGTAGTTCTTCTTCCTCATTACCATTTTGGTGCCTTCAGATTATAGAAATCTTTTCCCTCATTTTTGAGGTCTTGCTTGATATTTCGTCATTTTCTTGATTTCCTGCATTGTTTTCGGGCAAAATTGGGGACTGATACCTCAATTAGCAATGCAAGCTTTAATAATTTAATCTTAATACAATGTACTATATTCGGTCACAGATGCTTTGTTCCATGTTCCTGCTCTGGGATATTAGAGTTCGAATGTGAGCGTATACTTCCTTATTTCAAAATTACATGCTTTGGTTCATGTTTCCAAATGAGTTTTCTGGGACTGGATAAATAAGTTTTTGCAAATGTGCCATGGATTACTCCAACCAAACTTTTGTGTTCCTTGTTTACACTGTTCTGACATCGTTTTTTTTTATATCCCGATTAGAAGTGCTCGGGCTTTCTACTTCTACCTTGCAAATCTTCACTTGCCCAATTGTCGAACCTTTTTATGCTCCAGTGCGAAGTTCGTCTGGTGGCATTATGTTTTAGGTTGTCCTGTCCGTATGTATGTATGTATGTTGTGATATGTATGTATTATGATGTCCATGCAATTCTCTGTTTTCTCTGCACAACCGCTCATACCGATGACACAAAATTTCACCTCTACATGCGGTATGTTTCTGATATTATGACATTATAAGTCATCGTGGAGTGGCAGGCTGGTTGGAAAAAAACTTGATCTCCCAAACACTCACGGAAAAAATTGAACACTTGGCATGTAAGATACTCCCGTGGAAACAAGTGGTTTTGATGATTCATACGTGGACTTCGTTATGACGTCACAATTGTCATGTCACGCTTTATTTTGATCAGATGAAAAATCATCGAGGTCATTTAGGTAAATTGTAATTGAAGAAAAAAGTTGATATGTCATCAGTCACGTGTTCAGCAGCCATATTGTTTTTGGACATAAACCTCAAAAATCCTCTTCTCTGTATGCTAAAAGATCAAGGCAAACTTTCAGGTATCATTGCTAACCATGAGGACAAAAGTTCTCCACACTATGATCGTCAAGGTCACAATGTTGGCAGCTCTGATTTTTGAAGAATAAACATTCAAAATATCATTCTCCAGAACGCTTCACAGACCGAGGGGAAACTTCACTTGCAATGTCGCCAAGCCTTGGATACCAAGGTGTTCAGAATAAATGATAGTTCACAGTCTGGGCAGCCATATTTGTTATGAAAGAATTCTATAAAAATCTTCCTTGAATAGCTCAATCATTGCCGTAAAACTCAGATTGTGATCTAGTGGGATGGGGAATACATCTTACTATAATTCACGTGTCCTCCATCTGTCTGTTCCCGGTACCGCAAAAACGGCTGAACTGATCACAACCATTTTTGGGTGTGTAATTCCTGACCCTTGAGTAAAATAGGATAAACTGACCCCCTTGACAGCTCCCGCCAGAGCGGGTGCTTCTAGTATTTCAATTTCACTGATCAGACACCATGGTCTTGCCAGCCAGAATTATTTGATTTTTTTGATCTGGGTTATTTTGATTTTTTTTTTGAATAGCTCCCATTGGCTTGTTCCTGAATGAGTTTGAGGGTAAGAGTAGCAGCTGAAAGTGATTTCCTATCCGGTTCCTCCTGATGACTTCAATCTTTGTTATTTGATTGTTCAGGTCCTTCTGATTCCTCCAATGCAGACTGTACCAATTGGTCTTCCATTGATTTGAATCCCATTCCGAATAATGAGAATAATAATAACTAACATTTTGTGCAGGTTAGGTGTCTGATCAAAAGCGGGTTGCATCAAAGCGGACGTTTGGTACTCGGATCATCATGCCAGCGAGTTCTAAATGAATCTAATTATGTCTCTATAATACGTAACAGCACACCAGTAACAAACGCCACGACAAAACACACGATAAAACAGTTCGTGGCAAGGATCTGCAATCTCGTTGTCTTTATCTTGTTTTGCTTTTAAATTTTGTTTTCTCCACAACCAACTCAGTGTTGACACTGAAACTGAACATACAGTCATGACTGAGCGCCTTACTTACATGAAATATATATATATAAATTACACCTAACAAAAAATATTTAAACACAGTATATTATATATATATATTTTTTTAAAACAAATTGACAATGAAGATTGGATGGGTATATACGGGCGTAGTGGCGTGCACCTCTTAATCGGCTACTCGAGGCTTGGGTTGAAGTCGCTTGAGAGACGGGTCTGCGCCGGGCTGCGCTATGTTAGAGGGTGAGGGCAGCCGAATCATGCGAAACCCAATTCCTTATCCTGTGTCGTAAGAGTGGACCAGGTTGCGTTCAGGAGGGCATCCGGCGTAAAACTATGCCAAATCAGTA
>JAXMNL010000473.1:1979-24693 GCA_035128595.1 Eptatretus atami | reverse complement strand
TCCTTATCCCTGTTCTAAGAGGTGACCAGGTTGCGTTCAGGAGGGCATCCGCGTAAAACTTGCCAAATTCAGTATGCGGATCATAACGGATGATCCCGCTGTGGGACGACCCCAAAGGCAGCACCCAAAGACAACAACAACATGAAGATTGGATTGGAAAATGGCGGCTGCATTTCCGAAAAATAAATTGCTTTTCTTGGCATGGTTTGCAGAATGTTTCATGTTACCAGATGGAATGCCTCAACCTCATATCACTCTGCCTCGGCCGATTAACACTTGCAATGATTTTGTGATCCAAGATAAATTTATGTCTCGTTTCTTCCAAATATTTGACATCGATTCCATCTGCAAAGATTCTCAGCGATCATTCTGTTTTTCTTGAGCTCTTCAATGTTTGATTCGCTACAATATAGTTTCATTTCACTGAATTTTCTGAAAAATAATGATGTTAGTTTTGTCTTCCATGCAGTCTTCCAGACTCTGGCAAAAAGAACAACCAAACAGACAGGAAATCGATCTGCATGCATTCCAACTCCTGGTAAACAGACGACAAGCAGGAGAGGAAATCACAGAAAAGGGACGACCAAGAAGGCAAAAACAGAAACGTTGAGATGATTGATTGAAGGCAAAACGGAAACGAAGATTTATTGCAAGAAACCGAGAATAAAGAGAAACCACTTGCCGAGCATGAAGAGAAGCAATTACAAGGAGAAGAGAGTTTAAAGAGAACGAACTGCCTTTCTCATAACAGGAAGAATGGCAATGATGAAGCAAATTGAGACCTTTGGCAGAGAAAACGAACGAGGGCATCCGTGAAGCAAATGTTAACACCAGCGTGAGAGTGGGAAGCTTCAGGACAAGAAGCACAGCAACAAAGACATGAGGATGGTTAAAATGAAGAAAACAGATTTCAAGAAGAAGAAGAAAAACACTTCGAGGCAGAAAGGAAGTTATGAAAAGTAAAAAGCAGAACCTCGAAGAAGAAGCAACAGAAAACAGCAGAAACGACAGCAAAAAGCGAATGAAGGGCATTTATATGTCATGCCAGAGAAAAAAAAATGCAATAACCAGAAGAGCAGCAGCAGAGGATAAGCCAAATGAGAAAGAGTGCTGTCAGAGACAGAAGCTCATGAGGAGAAGGCAGCTCAAAAGAGGTGTGCTTAATGAGAAAGTGGCTCATGAAGAGGCAGCAGGTGATCAGTGGCAGCAGCACTTCACAGACCCTCAGCTGTTAAGCATACCAGGAGTTCATGATGGAGCAAGACAACGGCCGACAGAGAAAAGCCAGTGCAAAAGAGAGCGGCGTGTAGCAGACAAGAAGAAACAACAGCCAGTCGATAGAGCAGCAGCGAATTAGCAAAAGAACATGGCAAGTGATAGGAGCAGCAACGGGATGTGCAAGCCGCTGCGACTGGCAGCATGCATAAGTGGCTGGCAGAGGCACGCATCGGCCGTCAGCTGAGAAGTGGATGGCAGATCTCCGAAACGGCAAGGATCAACATGCTGGACGATCAGCGCTATAGGGAGCACAGTGCTGCAGAGCTCATGGCGAACAAAGACAAGGGCAGGTGGAGGAGAAGAAGACTGCAACGCAGCGCTTGTGGCAACAGCCAAGCAGGCATGCAAACAAGAACAGCTTCGAAAACAGCAAAACTTGCGAACAACAGCAGAAACTGCAAAGAACAACAGCTTGCGGAACAGCAGAACTGCAGAACAGCAGCCTTGCGGAACGAGCACGGCCTGTGCGGAACAGCGAGCAGTTTGCCAGAACATCAGAAAACTTGCAGAACAGCAGAAACTGCGAAGAGCAACAGCTGCAGAACAGCAGAAACTGCAGAACAGCACGGCTGGGAACAGCGAGCGGCTTGCGAACGAGCAGCAGCTGCAGACAGCAAAACGCAGAACAGCAGAAACTCCAAACAGCAGCGCTGCGCGAACAGCCAGAAACTTGCAGACAGCCAGAACTTGCCAGACGCAAAACTTGCAGAACAGCAGGCGGCTTGCGAAACAGCCAGAAACTTGCGGAACAAGCAGAAACTGCAGAGCAGCAGAAACTTCGAACGCAGGAAACTTGGAACAGCAGAAACTTGCGGAACAGAAGCGGCTTCGGCACAGCAAAGCTTCAAACAGCCAGCGGCTTGCGAAACAGCAGCGCTTGCGAAACGAGCCAGGGCTGCGAAAACAGCAGCGGCTGCAGAACAGCAGAAACTTGCAAGACAGCAGCGGCTTGCGAACAGGAGAAATTGTGAAGCAGCAGAAACTTGCGGAACAGCAGAAACTGCGAACAGCAGCGGCTTGCGAACAGCAAACAGCTGCAGAACACAGCGCATTGCGAAACCAGCACAGCCTTGCGAAACAGACGCTTGTGAAACAGCACGGTCTTGTGAACAGCGCAGCATGCAAACAAGAACAGCTTGCCGGACAGCAAAACTTGCGAAACAACAGCAGAAACTTGCAGAACAACAGCAGAAATTGCAGAAAACAACAGCTGCGAACAGCAGACAAACTTGCAGACAGCAGCGGCTTGCGGAACAGCAGCGGCTTGCGGAACAGCAGCAGTGGCAGAACAGCAGAAACTTGCAGAACAGCAGAACACTTCAGAAGAGCAACAGCTTGCAGAAACAGCAGAAACTGCAGAACAGCCGCTTGCGGAACATGCAGCGGCTTGCCGAACACCAGCAGCTTGCAGAACAGCAGAAACTCTGCAGAACCAGCAGAAACTGCAGACCAGCAGCGCTTGCGAACAGCAGAAACTTGCAGAACGCAAACTTGCAGAACAGCAGAAACTTGCAGACCAGCAGCGCTGCGGACAGCAAAAACTTGCAGAACAAGCCGAAACTTGCAAACAGCAAAACTTGCAGGAACAGCAGCGCTTGCGAACAGCAGAAACTGCGAACAGCAGAACTTGCAGAGCAGCAGAAACTTGACGAACAGCAGAAACTTGTGGAACAGCAGGAAACATTCGAACAGAAGCGGCTGCCGCCACGACAACAAGCTTGCAGAACAGCAGCCGGCTTGCGAAACAGCCAGCGCTTGCGAAACAGCAGCGCTGCAAACAGCACGCGCAGAACGCAGAAACTTGCCAGAACAGCAGCGCTTGCGGACCAGGAGAAACTTGCGGCCAGCCAGAAACTTGCGAACAGCGAAAACTGCGGAACAGCAGCGGCTTCACAGCACAGATTGCAGAACAAGAGGCTTGCGAAACAGCAGCCAGCTTGCGAAACAGAGTGGCTTGTGAAAACAGCACGCTGCGAAACAGCAAAAACTGCTGAACAGCAAAACTGAAGGAACAGCAAGCGCTTGCGATCCAGCAGTGCCTTGCCGAACAGCAGCGGCTCCGGAAACAGCACGCTTGCGTAACAGCAGACGGCTTGCCAACAGCTGCTTTACAGCTCGGAGCAGCAGAAACTTAAGAACAGCAACGCTTGCCAGAAAACAGCAGCATCTTCGGAACAGCACGGCTTGCAGAACACACATTCTTGCGGAACAGGATCGGCTTGAACAGCAGCAGCTTGCGAACAGCACGCTTGCGAAACAGCAGCGCTTGCGAAACAGCAGCGCTTTGCGAAACGAGCAGCGCTGCGAACAGCAGCGGCTTGTAGTGGAACAGCAGAAACTCGGAACAACAGCCAGAAACTTGCAGCAACAGCAACAGCTTGAGAGAGAGAAAAGTTGCCAGAACAGCAACGCTTTGCGGAAACCCAGCAGCGCTTCAAGAACAGCAGAAACATTACGGAACAGCAGCAGCCTTGCGAACAGCACGACTGGCAAAGCATCAGTGCTGGCAGAGCAGCCATGCAGAGAGAGGAGCAGCAGCTGTTGGAGAACAGCCTCTGAAGAGAACCCAGGATGAGGGAAAAGAGAGTACTGGGAAATGTTACGGTCAAAGTCACCTGGAAGAAAATGCAGAAGTACTCGTCAGAGTGAGCGCATCAGACGAAGCACAAACAAGAGGTGCAAAAAAATGAAATACTTATTGAAAAAGATGGGTATAAGTTGTGCACATTGAGTGTTTGAGAGATTATTTTGGTTCTAATGAACAAGCAACACCTTGAATAAGCTTTTGTTGTTTTGAAATATTATGCAACTTAGGAATTTTATTTGCATATGATGGAGCAATTTCTTTAATACCTGTGTCTCACTCTCAGATTTGAAAGCAATATCAAAGCAAGTCTTCTCTTTTCAAATTCATTTAAAACAGATGAAAACATTGATGGATTTACTCTTGGTTAATCCTTTTGAAGGACAGACAGAAACGTGCACTGCCACCCCACCACCACACCTATATCTCGTCGTCCACGAGGTATTTTCCAGAAGTGAGTCTGACATGTACACATATGGTTTAACCTTTAATTAAATTGAGACTTCCCAATTATTTTCATTTCATAATTGTCAAGGTTGTTTGTCATTTTTTTGTCGTTGCCCAAAATATCTGGACAAAAGTATCCGAGTGAATTATCTGCAAGCAAAACTAGAAAGCATCTCAAAATGCAAAGCCTCCGTGTCCACTTTTATAACTAAAACTTGACAAAAAACGACAGTCAAAAAGAATGACATTTTTCATTCGTGTTCTCAATTCCAAAGTTAAAGTTAGATGACAAAGACTCATTCTATAAATATTATGCCCCAAACAGATACAATGAAGCCAATGGTAAAATAAGAAACCACAAAACAATAAAAAAAGGGGTGCATCACCTTGACACGCTTGTCGGGCGGATAACGGCTAGTTAATCGCTATGATTTTTGCCATTTCACGTTTTACCCAATTTTAACATCCTCAGACTTATAATTTAAAGTAGTTAAAATTTTGACACAAAAGCGAACTGTAAAAAATTCATGCCTGTACGACGAGATTCACAACATGTAAATGCACAACATCGTAGCGCACACGCACACATGTATTGCAAAAACTCCAGTTGGGGGGGGAGGGTTGTAACAAAATGTTGATTCTCTTTTCCAAACCATTTCATTCAACCAAAGCCATGACATAAGCACGTGAATCCAATTACACTTTAGAAAGAGGATTAATGTTCATTACATGAGACCTTTTGTGCATCACGGTGGTTTAGGATTTGATTTGGCTCAGCTCGCGGACTTTTAACCTGCGTCTGCCGTGCGAAATAGTAATTCAAATCGTCTTTTAACATGTTCAGGCATTGTACATGAAAGAGTGAAATTTCAAAATTATAATCATGATTGTTCTGTTCTGAATGCAAATCAGACTTAGAGAAGATAGGAATACATACGAAACATAATCCTTTGAGAGATTATATGTTCAGACCATTTCCTGTTCGTTCTTCTACACGTGCAGTAGATATAATCATTACACACAGTAACATATGTACACACAAGAAGACGTTCAACTTTTACCAATAGATGCAAAGATTTCGAATAATTTTTCTTGTGGCCCCAGAACCAAACGAATACAGTAATTCGTCGACTTACGACCATGAACTTACGACTGATCGAACTTTACGACCCGCCCACGATATGTACTGTATTGTCCTGCCACGACTGCTCCGCGGCTGCAGCCGAGTGTTGCCCAGAACGGGCATACGACAGTTCCACCCCAGCGCCCGGCAGTGCTAAGCGTGTCTCGGTATAGCCGCATTTATCCGTATCCATTTGTCTTTAAAATTTTACTTCAAACCCCCAAGATGTCTACCAAGAGGAATTATCTTTGTCTACCCTCAACCTGCCAAGACGGAAAAGAAAGGCATTGGATCTCGCCATGAAATGCAGGTGATCAAAACATACGAAGAGAGGAAAGAAAAAGTGAATGCGATCGCACGTACTTAAGTATCACACTCTTACTGTGTCGCTTACTGTTTATGTCGCTACTGTGGCAAAATATTAAACAATTTTACTGTTGTATGCGTGTTGAAATTAACCTGCGGACGTAAAAAAAAACTTATGCAGTAACAATAAAAATTTTTATAAACCATGGTTTTCTAACAATAATGAACAAAGAAAATGTTAAGATAAAATATGACTTACACTGATATTATAGTCATTTATACAGTAATATGCATACTAATTTTTGCATAGGCCTATACACTATAAATAAAGGTAAAAAAAAGGTTGCCACTTACGACCAAATCACTTACGATGTCGTCGTAACCATCGAAGTCGAGACTTACTGTACTTATACAGCTGTCAAAGCTCCATAAGTGCCCCACCCTCCTCCCAAATGATAAGTTAGTAAGAAAGTTAACCCGTGTAGAGTTACAAGCCCCAGTAGTCCGTCCATCGTGTTCAGAAGAACTAATCAATACACATCCATTCCACTCGTAGCGATTCCTGTCGGGGTTGTGGAACACACGTCATTGACTCGGGCCTGCATCAACCAACAGCCCGTTCGGAGCAGTTGCCCAAACTGTGAAACTCCAAGGCTCTCATTGTGAGAGGCACGACCCTTCTCTCAGTACTTTCCAAGTATCTTTTAAAGTGTGAACCCATTTCAGGAACAATCCTTATCCCAGACACATATATACATATTTCACCCCCAAACTCTTCAAGCTTCCTGGAGTTTCTGCAGTGCCAAGCAATTTTGGGTTTGAATACGTCATTGAAATTGCCGTATGGAAAAACTCGATGTATTGTACTACTTGATGGGCCCGGTGTTTATTCACCAGGTTCGAAACGTTTATGTTCGCGATTAAAATAGATGTTATATATCACAAAAAAAAAAAACAAAACTGAACTAGAATTCAATTGTAGAATTTATGGCACACAAAATAGTTTTAACTTTGAAACGAAATTAATAGATGAACGATCACACTCTAATGAGAGCGCTTCAGAATTAAATGTACTTAAGTGCCCATCGGCCCCTCATAGGCATCCCCTTCATCACCTGGAGTAGAACTTCTGTTTTAAAAAAAAAACACTTTAAATAATGTCTGTAAAAATGATTCAGAATTTGTACGGTGTGAACACATCTCTTTAATCCGCAGAAGCTCTGGATTTGATACCAGTGGAACCACATTTTTCAGACCTGCATACCAATAATCCTGCTTTGACCTTGAGATCGCGTTCGAATGTGATCCCCTTTGATCCTACCCCAAAACATTTAAAATGCTCCGTCGCCTCCTAATTGAAACCACTACATTTAAAAAAGTGACATGCCAAACAATCATTCGTTGCAACCATACTGCAAGCTTGATGGGCTGAAATCCTCCTCCTGCATTGAAGTTCCTTTGGGGGAACTCGTTATTTACCAAGTAAATACAATATATATGTACAATGAGCAGATGCTTATGCAATACAGAAATATAAATATATATGTATGTATCATGTATATATATACATATATGTTATATAACATTATATGTATATAACATATATATATATTATATATATATTATCTATAATGTATATATATATATATATATCTAATATTGTGCGATTAGGAAAGATTGCCGCGGAGTTACATTCAAACACTAAAAGAATCCTGGAGTTTAGATATTTCCCAGTGATTGTGTTTACTAGATTACACATCCTTCTATAAGGACAGGAAAGCCATTGTGATTGGAGTTAGAAACTTCTCATTGTCTTACCTCATTCCCAAACCTTCATTCTCCAAGTATTCAAATCAAATTCTAACCCCATCTTCAAACCCTATTTCCACACAACCTCCATTATCATGCTTCATTTCCCAAACCAACTTCTCAAACCACATCACTCACCAGTATTTTCGACAAAATCACCATCCATGTTCCAATTGTCGTAAATCTTTGCCGTCCGCATTCCAGCATTGCGACTAAGTGAAGAGTTCCAAAGTGCTCCCCCACACAAGCTTCCAGGAACAAAATCCTTGAGCTAGACCACAGCCAACCAGTGTTGCTAAAAGCAATGTATTGGAGACAGTCCATGAAAAACAATTAAAAACCTCTGACGGGAAGTAGTTTGTGAGGATTCATGGGAAGTTCGACGTCAGTTATAGTACAGGAGAAGTGAGTAGATCCAAATACTGCAGATGATGCACTGAGGGACCGATTAGATCAAAGACCTGAGAGTTGCGTTCCTGAGGAATGAGATCTGCCGGTGTTGACATGGCTTCCGGCACACACGCGGAAACAAGAGGTGATACGCCAAAAAAAAAAAACAACCTGCGAAATATGAAAAGCACAGGCCGCGAATGTCGAAGAAGTCACCTTTTGACTGCGAATATGTGGGGTCGCAAATATGAACCGCCAATGTCGGGTCCGACAATCCTGTATACAACATCATTATAATGTGACAGAAATAGCCCACCTTCCGTGGCAGCCGGTATACAAACAATCTTCCTTTTTCTTTATTAATATCTATGAACATTCTCAAATTAGATATTAGTTATATAGTATGTATGAATAAAAAATCTTTCAAAATTATAAAGTGCCATCCAAGAATGCGCCGCAGCACATTGGCCACCGAAAAGTGGACCGAGGAAGGGTACTCCCTCCAGGAAATGCGGAGGCCAAATAGTTGACCAAAAAATGATCTTTAAAATGTCTGCAAAATAATTATATCATAAACTAACAAGAGCGAGAATTGCTTGGCAAACATGCTCTGCCCGTCCCAATGAATTTCGGAGATAAAAAATTATTTGCGTCTACGCACGCTCAAGCCCTTACCCGAACCCAAAAATGAAGAAGAAAACTCTGAATTTTCGAAATCGAAAAGGCCACAACTGTGAAAAATTGACAAACACCCTGAAATCGAACTTGCTTCCCAACTAATTAAGCCATGTCCCAATTACAGTTCAGAAAGTATGTTAAAGGGTATGAAAAAAGTTCTGGAAAACCACAGTGGATGGACAGACAAAGCAAACCTATAGTCCCCTCCAGATACCGGAGGATACGAATAAGATATTGAATAAGAGTGACAAGCTTCCTTAAATCTAATTGCATGTCCTCCGAGTGTGCACATTGCTTTTCTGCTCAATGTACCTTCTGCCACCCCATGACAAGTCATGATTTTAAGGAAAATTAGCCTTAAACAGTATGACGATCATGAGTATGCCGGTGCCCTCAACAACCCACCTCATCCAACTGACAGGTTCATTGGTTCAGACAATATTGCATCATCTCGAACAAACGTGTAAGTTATTAGACAAGATACACACATCCAGAGCACCGCATCTTCCAGAAGAGGAAGGAAACAAGCTTGAGTGTGCAGACAAGAATGAGCATGATTTTATTAAATAAAAAAACAAAATTGTTAAATTTAGTTTGGTTTTTACTTGGCTGAGGCATGAAGAGTTGGTGTAAGTTAAGTTCGGTTTAGAGCGACTGTTCAATCTGAATATACAATTTTATGGTGAACATGTGGGTAATGGACGACGGGATGAATAAGTCCCTGAATTCTTCCACCGATGTGGCGCAGATGAAAAAGTCGTGGTCGATGCCTCCGGCGGGCAGGATAACTATTTCCAAATGAGAACAACTATATTTCATTAGACGGCACTTGTGAAGCCCTCTGGAGTCCAGGCCAAACCATCAAAAAAAATTGAAAGAAAAAGAGGCAAGAATTTCTGGAACCACGAGTGATCACCATTTTATTGTGGTTGCATTCTACAGGTCACATACATGCATGCAAGTTCATTCAACATAGAGACTTCCATCTGTTTCTATTCTGCAAAGAGACAAAAGTATTATTCCTTGATCCCACCTATTTTCCCTTGCATCAACATATCACTTTCCCACCTCTTCAAAATATTTTCTTCTCACCCACTCCTCCCCTTATTCCCCAACCATTCTCGTTCTCTTCTTTCAAAACCCCTCTTTCGTCTTACTCAATTTTAATTCCTCTATTCATCATCCCTTCCCATCCACACCAATAGCCCTTTCAAACCTATTTTGCTCAGTGGTAGAGTGGCGCTTTGGATTCTAGGTCCTAATCCAGCCCTGGCCATAAATTAACATTAAGTTGGTGACTCAGCCTGTCATCCTTCCCAGGTGTGACTGTACCAGTTACTGGTTGGGACAGCATCATATGGCATAGTTGTGCTCCCACAAAATGATAGACTACCCAGCAGCCAAGCTGCCAATGCAAAAGATTGCCGTTCCCAATGTTTTATTGTTGCTTCTGCACATCTTCTACTCACCTTGATTGCTTTGACACTCAGCATGCCATGGGAATTTGTCTGAAATGCTTCAATATACATTTTTCAAATACGACTGTTATCGGAAGAAAGTGAATTGGCAACAATGACGTCTGCTTTTCTTGACACTACTTTGGTAACACCTAATTTCTCCTGTCAAAGAAGAGATGGTGTCTCTTGTTGACGCTTCTTCATTCTAGCACCAGGGCTTGTGCATCATTAGTCCTGAGGGCAGGGCTGTGTTTGTTGATTGCAATGCCCTTGCTGGTTAGGGAAGAATTTGGGAATTTGTCCATGTCGCGATAGCCTCCAACTCTTCGAAGACACCTGGCGTCTTTAACGTTCCACCAACGTAATGCCGGCAACTGAACGCCAATGTAAACGTCATCCAAGGACAGCACACGCATCACCACACACTGATGATCTACGCCTGACGTGAAAACAACGATGACAGTTATAGCTTGGGCCGATTCAAATCAGGATAGACAGCTCAAAGTGATGTCGTCCTCCAGGCCATCCTTAGCCCCCTATGTTGGAGTTACAACTCAAACATAGAAAACAAGATAGTCCACATCTATATTTAACAAATCCTCACTCGAACATCTTCAATTAGGTACACGGAATTCAATTCACCTGGATAACCCATCCTGCTTTTCCAGACACACAAAACGTTTATACACCAATTTTAAAGCTCTCTATTTCGGTTATTTTCCCACATTTTTCTTCACGATACGCACTTTTGATGTTTCTTTCTCTTCCAGGTCTCTGAACATCAAAACGCATGCCATGGCCTGAGCATCAGCCAGATACCATCTCCAAACACTTTCCTCTATCCAAGTGTTTATTCCGATTAAACTTTATCCAAGAATAACAGCAGTAACCTTTTAAGTATACATTCCCTTCATCGAAGTGCAAAGCTTAGTGTATATATAATTACCCAATGTATTAGGTTAATGACAGTCCAGTTATAACATCTGAAATGTACTTTTATGCCACGGGTAGATTTTTAATTCGTCTTTTTTTTCTGCGGAAAGCATGGTTTCAAGCGCTGTTGAAGAGTCTGCATATTTTATTAAACAGTTTTAAATAATCTTTATCATGTACTAAACCTTTCATCCTCCAAAAAAGATCCCTCGACTGATACACCCAACACTATGTAAGAGAAAATCCTACATAGAGAAAAATAGAAATGCAACCGAGAAGATTATTAACAAAGTTTGTGAGAGGTATTCCTGCAACATTGTCATGTTTCTTTTTTATTTTCCAACATTTTAATTATTTATGTTGTGCAAATAAAAATTGAATATCAGGGTGTTTGCTTGATTTAATTTTGCATCATTAGTCATTGTATCTTAACATATAAATAAAACCGAAAACATTTAGGAGGTGTTGTTAATCAACCGCAATGTTTATTATAGCGCCTCTGTTGGAGAGGCATTGCAAGGTCACTGAGATGACCTTGCAGCTTTTCACGTCCACATGGCACAGTCCAATGCTTTCTGACCCCTTGCAGAGGAATGGGAAATACTGCACGTGGGGTCAGTGTTCCACTACGAATACCACCTGGATTCCCTGCCTATGTTCATCCTGGATTCATGCATGTTATGTTTTGAATCAATCAAAAAAAAGATTATCATTTTCATGCATTTCATGCAAAAAATTTTACACCCACAAAATCCATCATTTAGTTACTGCATAGTACATCATTCAGCAAATAATTCACACACTCCATCACCCGAAAGTTGAAACTCACATGTCATAAAAAACCTGAACAGATTTGTGAAAACACCCAATGATGAAAACATTTGAACCTCAGATATACAAATACCTGAGCAATTTTTTCAAGCATGGTCACATGTAAACAAGTTTTCTTTCTTTTTGCCACAAATTATTCCTAATTTCATGATTTATTGGGAACAGTTTTGTCCAAATCTAATTGAAAACATGGATTACAACAGGCTCCATTGGCAAATATTAAATGCTGGCAAAAAACAACCCGACGCTTCACCATGGGAATAATATGGGAAAGGGGGCGGGGAAAAGAGGAATAGAGAGGAAAATTGGGGGAGGAAGAAGGATGGAAGGAGGGACAGAGATAGAAGGAACAGGGAAGAAGGAGGACAGAGGATAGAAGGGAGACAGGATAGAAGGAGGACAGAGGTGAAGTGGAGGACAAGATAGAAGGGAGACAGAGGACGAAGGAGGGACAGGATAGGAAGGGAGGAAGAGGAGACAAAGGTAAGGAAGGGAGAGAGAAGGAAAGGAGAGAGAGAGGGAAGAGAAAGGAAGGAGAGAAGAGAGAAGGAAGAGAGAAGAGAGAGAAAGAGAGAGAAAGAGAGAAGAAGGGAGGGAGAAGAGATGGAAAGAGAAGGAGAAGAAGGAGAGAGAGAAGAGAAGAGAGAAGGAAGAAAGAAGGCAAGGAAGGAAGGGAGAAGATAGAGAAAGAAGGGAGAAATGAAGAGAAGAAGGAAGAGGAAGGAAGAGAGAGAGAAGGAAAGAGGAGAGTAGGAAAAAGAAGAGAGAAGGAAGAGGAGGAAGAGAAAGGGGAGAGAAGAGGAAAAGAAGAGAGGGAAAGAGAAGAGGAGAGGAATGAAAGAAGAGAAGAGGGAAGAGAGAAGACGAGAGAAGAAGAGAAAGAGAGAGAAGGAAGAGAGAGAGAAAGAAAGGAAAGAGAAAAGAAGAAGAAAGAGAAGGAAGAAAAGAAGACGAGAAGAAGAGAAAGAGAGAGAAGAAGAAAGAATGAGAGAAGAGAAGAAGAAGAAGAAGAGAGAGGGAAGAGAGAAGAGAGAAAGAAGAAGAAGAGAGAAGGAAGAGAGAAGACTGATGAGAAGGAAGGAGAAGAAGAAAGAGAAGAAAGAGAAAGAGAGGAGAAGGAAGAGCGAAGAAGAGAAGGAAAAGAGGAAAGAGAGAGAAGAAAGAGAGAGAAAAGAGAGAAGGAAGAGAAAGAGAGAGAGGAAGAAGAAGAAGAGAAGAAGAGAGAAGAGAAGAGGAGAGAGAGAGAGGTGAAGGTGATGGAAGGAAGAGAGAAGAGAAGAAGAAGAAGAAGAAGAGAAGAGAGAGAAAGAAGAAAGAAGAGAGAGAAAAAGAGGAAGAAGAGAAAGAGGAAGAGAGAAGAGAAGAGAGTAAGCTAGAGTAGGGTAGAGGTTAGAAGCGTAAGGTAGAGGTAGAGTGAGTAGAGTAGAGTAGAGATAAGAGATAGAGGTGGAGAAGAGGAAAGACGCTTTTCAACATCGAAGGAAACAGCTCTGTGTGTATGCGTTCCAGACTAAACCATTAAGCCTTCCTAACCATTCCCTCTCCTTGCTAGTTATTTTTTATATTACAGTCATGCCGCCGCTAACGACCGTCGGGCAACACGACGCTATACGACGATCTTCCAGTCTGAAAAAAAAAAAAAAATGAAAAAAAAAAATGTAGCTGAAAATTCCTATCGCTGGAAGTGATGTAGCCGACATAGCTGCCATCGTTGATAAAATACCATACAATTATTTTACCTGACATACATAATACTCTAATGATAATTAACGACGATGTGCCCTGTTACAATGAGACGTGAGTCCATAAAATCATCGCGAAAAAAAACGGTCAGTGTAATCGGATTCAAGGAAATCGCTTTCAAACTAAACATGTTTGCACGTTTACCTTCCAGGCAATAAAAATTACCTTTGAATTGAAGAATTCCGCGAATAAATCGTTTTACAGTCGAAATTAAAAACACCAAATTTATTTGTGGTAAGCTTTTCTGTTGTTAAAACCAACCACGTTCCGAAATATATATGCACAATTGACAGGAGCTCGTTTCTCTTTAGAAATTATAATATACGAATGCATGATGACTATTATAAAATCCAAACGCTATTTATCATCTTCTTATAATCCGATGCGGAGAGATTTAAGCTCTGCTTAACATCGATGGCCGTCATGAACAGCACAAAGGAAAACTAACGTGTCTTCCAATCTCTTCGGATGCGGTTACAATTGCCCGACATTATTTCAGTACATAAACATCTGTCAGTTTGTATCCGCAGTAGCAATAGGCTACACCGTAGTTGATGCGCGTAGTTTAGTTGTTAATGTACGATGTTCGAAGAAACGAAAACGAAAAATAAAAAATTGATTTCGCCACAACGACGACGTCGCTAACGACGCGTTCTGTGAGGAACGGAACCCGCGTCGTTAAGTTGCGCATGAGCTTATATACAGTTTATCTAAAGAGTGCAGGTCTCATAGCCTGTGTTTGCTCTAGTGTTAGTGTTGGCAGCTTGGATCCTAGGTTCCATAGTTCAATCCTCGCGTGCGCAGCTGAATTAGATACACCATGGGTTTGTAACTCAGCCTGTCATCCTTAGAGCCGGCGAAGATGGAATACCAGTTGCCAGTGTGTTACTGTGGAGGACACTGCATCACGACACATGCCTTTCGATAGAAGTGATGCTACCGCACTAAGCCCATGACGACCACCAGGAGTGCATTGCAGTGCCCGCGACAAAGACATGGACATCAATGAACAAACACAAGACTAATGAGCCAAACACAGTCAATGAGCTTGGGACATGCTATCACTTCCAGAAATCCATCGGGTACCAGTGAACGTACAACAATGTGTCACTTTTTCTCACTAACAACTCCGCGGGTCATTTCCTAAAGAGGGAATTTCTTCCTTCCCAATGGATGTCTGTGTGTTGCCATTCTCTTTTAAAGGTCCCATGACACCCAAGTACTGAATTGCATAATATATATATAAATATATATAATATTATATATATAGATATATACATATATACATAAATAACATATATATACACTAATTAATTTAGAAAATATCCCCAAAAACATTTATATATATTATACATATATATATTACAGTATTATACACGATATATACACATATCATATATATGTTCCTACGGATGTTCTTCATCGTGATTTTCAGATTCTTACAAGTTTTCACAATACCCCGTTCGTAAAATTTTAAAAAACCAAACCTCTTCGGAACGCCCAAAAAAATTCTGCCAAACTACTGAAAGACGTAACCCACATGGACGTCATCTCCAGAACGACAAAAGCTGCACGTAAATTTCGCGGTTGTGTCACGTGATTCTATTGCTTCCTGTGATTTCCACATTCGATGTTGACATTCAAACGCTTCATTCATTCTCTTATAAAAAAATCAAACATGTTTTGAATATAAGAATGACATGGACTTTATTGTCTGTAGCGGACAGTGGGTGAGAGAAATGAAGTGATTTTGTCTGATCAGATGGGAATTTCGTGATTATATCTAAGTCGCGGGAGTGAATCTCCACGGCAGCTGGAAAATACATACTGGCCTTACCAGTTCGAGCCCGAAGAGGACAAGCAGAGGAAAATTGGCATATGAGAAATTCCGGCTTCATGATTGATCGACAGGATGACATCGAGGAAGACTTGCAATAACAACTGGTTGGACTAAATCCTATTCGTAACATAATTAAATAGACTTGCATACTGCTCGATATCAGAATATTTTAGTAAGTGACTGCCACGCAGCCGCAGCGGACATGTTGCACCGCGCGAATGTAATCGCCAACCAAGCCAGCCCATGTCATCGCCGTATCTCTCCGCGCATAAACGAAGCAATCTCACTGTCCGATGACGATGAAAACTGTGTCAGAACACACCTTGCGACACAATTGCTCTCAATATCATAATCTACTTCTGTTGCGATTTTTATTATTTTATTCCTACTGTCGTCATTACGCGGGAGAAAAACAGATTAAAAAAAGATATATATATAAGAACCCACAGCACGTCAAATTTCATCGACTAGTCCGTAGGTACGGACGACGATTATCGTACTGTTACTCTCGAGTTACAAGAATTTTGATTAGCGATCCAACTAATGTAATAGTGCTATATGCGTAAGAGTCCCGAGGCTATGAGGCGTTGTAATTAGACAGATAAATTGTCTGCATAGTTTGCAAATAATTTCCTTCATTTAGTCAGCATTTTGGCTATAATGTAATGAATAGGCAATGCAATTGGAAGGCAACCTTCAGCTTGTAGAATAAACCCATGTAGTGCATTTCAGCATACCTGCTTGCATGTATGGGAGATCTACCATCCCAGCAGCTGTTCATAGGACTCAATCAATAAGCTGCAAATGTGGGTGCAGGTTTTTCACATGTTAGATTTAAGATTACCTCCTGCACCTTGAAGATGATGCAATATTAATCTTTGAGTATTTTACTTGTAGTTGTCCCTGTAAGAACTTCTTTTTAATAAGCGGAAAGGTTCAACGTAGTTCAACATTTATATTTTGTGACATGTATACCCTTATTTGCATTACATGTAATTGGATTTTAACACGACTGATGACAAGTAGTAAATGGAGTAAAATAATTGCCTCTGATTTTTGTGCTACACGCTCAAAAGCAGAATTTCTTTGCCGCGAACATATGAGAATTAAGACATCACGTGAGATAGCAAACACATGCCACAATGCATTTTTACTACTTTTATATCGGCACACACACTAATCAATTCCATTCTGTTACGAGTCGCGTTTCGGAGAACTGAACTGTCACTGACCTGCGTCACGAAGCAACTTTGGGCGGCATTAGCATGTTTAAAAGCACTAGAAATGTTCAAATATTTCTTAATTACGGTCCCGGAGTATTGATTTAAAAAGAAACATGGTATTCTTCACTAGGAATCAATTATATAAATAACCAAAAATTTTTGTTCATGTACCTTTATCTTTTAATATGTCTTGATGCAATAAGAAGCTAGCAAACTGCATTTTAAATGCTTTGGTATACTCGCCAGGGATTCAACTTGACCTCCCAGCGACTCAGTAGCTATGCTCTCGAATTTCCTAACCCCAGAGTCGAGTTGCCACTGAGTCTGGTTCAGCAGTCCTCTGCTCCTTTCTTCCTTCCTGTCAGAGTTTCATCTTCTGCTAATTGCCTCAACTTTTCCCCCCCCACTGGATTCACCTTCTCTTCATCAGTCCTTGCTCTTGCAGAGATAAACACACAGAATAATGATAAAAAATAAATATCGCACCCGTGTCCAATGAACGGTTTCTAGTTGGCATTGTTAATATTGAAATAGCAAACCTATAGAAGACGTACGTAAATCCATTGAGAATTAGTTACGAGTATGGAGTTGAATATATATAATTTATATATAGTATGTAATAATATATATATATATAATATATATGCGTATATATTTACAGTTCACGCGCCGCTATTACATTTCGTCAACGATGGACTGCATTTACGTCGAATATCTCCTTTATGCGGATCATAACGGATGATCCGCTGTGGCGACCCCTAACAGGAGCAGCCGAAAGACAAACAACAACATGAAGATTGGATGGAAAATGCGGCTGGCATTTCGAAAAATAATCTGTTTCTGTAGGCATGGGTTGCAGGATGTTTCATGTACCAGGAATGAATGGCCTCAACCTCATATCACTCTGCCTCGGCCGATTAACACTTGCAATGATTTTGTTCTAGCTACGTCATACACGTTTGTTCAGCAACCGCTGGTCTTGGTCCATTTTTTGGTTTTGGGGGTAATAAAATGGCATTAACTTGGGAGCAACTTGTGATTATATATTGAAAGGTCATATCTCACGTCCAAATTTGGAGTTTCAGATTAGATAGCCTGGTTGTCGAAACAGAGGTCGCAACACAAAACACAACGAACACAACAGATTGCTGGGAGTATAGATAAGATGTACTTTTATGTGTGTGCTGTGCAGATCCCATGTTTGTCTACAGGTTTCCTACAAAACAGAGGAATGGTTTAAAGCACAAACATATTGGGATGGCCTATTGGGATTGACTACTTTTTTGGGATATTTTGTGCTCATCGTTCTACACAATTTGTGCTGTTCAAGCTGTGGTGTCGACTGGTGAAGAAAAAGAAAGAAGAACAAAAAGAAAAAGCACCCTACTCGTAATAATCATATGACTTTAAAAAATTGCTTGTGTTTTCAACCTCTGGCATTCCAAGATAGATCAGTCATAACATTATCCTTCTCTCTGGATTGTCAGTTTGAGCTCGATTCACACCAAACAGGATGTCTCCCAAAACTGGCACATCGATGGGCTCTGGTGCGAAGTGACAGGTAATCGGTCGCATTGTCATGGTAAAATATAGAGCGAGGCTTCATACAGAAGTCTAGTGCGCTTACAAATTCTAACCGAAAGGAAAAAATGATCGTCAGTTAAATTCTTTAAAATGTCTGGTAAAAAGGCTACGAGAAAATACGTTATTTTTTAATGTTTTATGAAAGCTATTAAAAATGTTGTTTTTTTTAAGTATATTTTATAATGTTTATATTTTTTTATAAATAATGGGTATGTCCACTGATCGCATTCCTTCTTAGTATAATGAAGGAAGATTGGGGATGTCAAGGCAACCTGATATGTTATAGGAGCCCGTCACAACACAGAGCTAAAATAGAGAGTGTCTGGAGAGACGGTATAGTTTTGAATTGAAAGGGTCAGACAGGGTTTAACTTGTCGTCTCCCTTATTGTTTCAATCTACGATAGGCGATAACATCATGAGGACATCAAAACTTGAAGATTGTCAGAACTGGAGTCAGGATTTGAGGAAGACTATATCAACAATGTAAGATGATGTGATGATACACTTGATTGGAGAAAGTAAAGATAACCTGATGAACACTGCTACAGAAGTGATCAAGGAAAGTGACAAAAGCCTGTTTTTTTTTTATAACAACTAAACACACAAGCGAGAGAGTTCATAGAAACCCACTGCAGTCTTGAAAGAAAAAAAAACAGACTGGTGTAGGGTCTGCAAGGGCAAAATTTGATTGGTCAAAATGATGTAAAATGCCATAAATTTTGTCAAGTACTGCTAAACGGAAGGGATAAAGTAAAAATATGTGATTTGTGTTCTAACAGTGGTTACGGTTAACAATTCAATTTGAAAAGGTTATCGAAAAAAATTTTTTTTTAAGGTTGTAGAAAAAAAATAACAATTTGGAAGTTACCACCGTTGATGCAGCTCTTTACACACACCTTATTTACATGTTACATGTATTTATGCCTGTTGTTTGTCTCCTTTATGACGTCTTAAGAAAACAGACACGTTTCGTGTTTGATGATTTTCAATTTTTGTTTGTCTGTCAGACAGGCAGAAAGAGTAAAAAATGTTACTTACTCCTCTGGCTCTGGCACTGGAGCGAGAATTCGTACAATTTTACAAATCCCGAGCAAAAGTTCCTGCTAACTGCAGGTTCGCAAATATCCGATTCGTGGTCTACAGTGTTCAAAATATGAATTCAGGGTGGCGAGGTTAGAGATGATTGAACAAGAACAACCTAAGATGTCAGTAGCTTGCCCAAGGCCTCAAGTCAAATAACAGCCTCAGGGACATCCACTCCAACTTTCCCAGATTAGATAACATTTTAAGCTCTGAGATAAACACTGAAAGAAAACAGCTGCTAGAACCCCAATATATAATAGATGTGGGTATATATATATATATAATAATATATAATCTTATATATTATATATAATTATATATATTATATATATATATATTATGTTATATATAATATAAATGTTTTTATAAGCACAATGTTAAAACAGAATATAAAAGCCATTCAATATGTAGATATATCTGAACTCATGTTGAATACCAATTAAGAACAGCAGAATTTAATTGATTTCTCACAGTATCCACTCCATTTCGGATAGGGTGGGGGGGGGGGGTGGGTAGGGGGGGTAAGAGATTACCTTCACACAGAAGCCGGGAAAGGTGGATCATGGATGAAGCTGATAATGTTTTGTTGTCTCAAAGTATTCGGTCAGGGCTCTTATACGGGATCAATCATTGAGCTCACCATAGCTTCTCAACTCAAGTTTGTTTGTATTAAATATCCAGAATGGTTTTTAAGAACTGCTGTAAGTTCTTCTTCATCATTACCATTTTGGTGCCTTCAGATTATAGAAATCTTTTCCTCAATTTTTGAGGTCTTGCTTGATATTCTCATTTTTTGATTTCTACATTGTTTTCGGGCAAAATCGCTGGATCTGATCCCAATTAGCAATGCAGCTTTTTAAATTTATTTATATACCAAGTACTATACTGGTCACAAGCTTTGTTTTCATGTTCCTGCTCTGGGATATTAGATCGAATGTGAGCGTATCTTCCTTATTTTCAATTAATGCTTTTGGTTCATTGTTGTCATGAGTTTTCTGGGACTGGATAATAATGTTTTTGCAATGTGCCAGTGGTTACTCCACAAACTCTGTTTGCCTTGTGTGTACAGCTGTTCTGACATAGTTTTTTTTATATCCCGATAGAAGGGGCTGGGCATTCTCTTTCTACCTTGCAAAATCTTCATTGCCAATTGTCAACTCTTTTTTATGCTCGTGCCGAATTCGCCGGTGCATATGTTTAGGTTTGTCCGACCGTGTATGTATGTATGGTATGTATTATGTATTATGTCAATGCAAATTTCTCTGTTTTCTCTCTGCACCGCTCATCCGATTGACACAAAATTTCACTCTGCATGCGTATGTTTATGATAATTATGACATTATGGTCACGTAGAGTGGCAGCGGTGTTGGAAAAAAACTTGATCTCCCAAACACCAACGGAAAAAATTGAAACTTGGCACTGTGAATACTCCCCATGGAAACAAGTGTGATTTATGATATGTCATACTGGCTTGTTATACGTCACAATGCATATGTCAATGCTTTATTTGATCGAATGAAAATCTCAGGGTCATTTAGGGTATAATTGTAATTGAAAAAAAAAAGTTGATGATGTCATCAGTCACGTGTTCAGCAGCCATATTGTTTTTGACATTAAAACTTCAAAAATCCTTCTTCTCTGTATGCTAAAAGATCAAGGCAACTTTACAGTATCACTATCCATGAGGAACAAAAGTTCTCCACATATGATGTCATAGGTCACATGGTTTGGCAGCTCTGATTTTTTGAAGAATAAACATTCAAAAATCGTCTTCTCCAGAACGGCTTCACAGACAGGGGGAAACTTACATTGCATGTTCCCCAAGCCTTGGGATACCAGGGTTTCACGAATAATGATAGGTTCACAGTCTGGCAGCCATATTTGTTTGAAAGAAATTCTTAAAAATCTTTCTCTTGAATCGCTATCATTGCGTAAAACTTCAGATTTGGATCTAGTGGTGATGGGGAATACATCTTACTATAATTACACGTGTCTCCATCTGTCTGTTTCCCAGGTACCACAAAACGCTGAACTGATCACAACCATTTTTTGGGTGTGTAATTCTGGGACCCTTGGGTAAAATAGGTAATGACCCCCTTGGACAGCTCCGCAGGAGGGGTGCTTCTAGTATTTAAATTTCAACTTGATCCACCATGGTTGCCAGCCAGAATTATTTAATTTTTGATCTGGTTTTTTGATTTTTGATTTTTTTTGATAAGCTCCCTTGGCTGTTCCTGAATGAGTTTGAGGGTAGAGAAGTAGCAGCTGAAATGTGAATCCTATCCGGTTCTCCTGATGACTTCATCTTTGTTTTTGATTGTTCAGGTTCCTTCTGATTACTCCAATGCAGGACTGTACCAACTTGGTCTTCCATTTGATTTGAATCCCATTCCGAATCAATTGAAGTAATAATAATAAACATTTGTGTAGGGGTTAGGTGTCTGATCAAAGCGGGGTCATCAAAGCGGGAGTCTTGGACCCGGTATCCTGCCAGCAGTTCTCAAGTGACAGTTCTAATTATGTCTCTCATTATTACGTAACACACACAGTAAAAACCCACACAAATACACCACATAAAACAAGTTCGGCAGGATCTGAATCTCGGATTGCTCTTTATCTTGTTTGCTTTTTAAATTTGTTTTCTCCACAACACTGAGTGTTGACATGAAACTTTGAACATACAAGTATGAGCGCCTTCTACATGAATATATATATCATACATAATATTTTATATATATAATTATATTTTTTTAACAAAGTTACATGAAGATTGATGGGTATACCGGGCGTAGTGGCCCTGCGCCTTAATCCGGCTACTCGGAGGCTTGGGTTGGAAGATCGCTGAGGACGGAGCTGCGCGGGTGCGCTATGAGAGGTGTAGGCAGCCCGAATCATGGGAACCCAATCCTTATCCTGTTCGTAAGAGGGACCAGGTTGCTCAGGAAGGGCATCCGGCGTAAAACATGCCAAATCAGTATGCGGATCATAACGATGATCCGCTGTGGCGACCCCTAAGGAGCAGCCGAAGAACAACAACATGAAGATTGGATGGAAAATGGGCTGGCTTTCGAAAAATAACTGTTTCTGTAGCATGGTTGCAGATGTTTCACGTACCAGGAATGAATTGGCCTCAACCTCTATACACTCTGCCTCGCCGATTAACACTTGCAAGGATTTGTGATCCAAGATAAATTATATGCTCGTTCTTCCAAATATTTGACATCGTTCATTGCAAAGTTTCCGATCATTCTGTTTTTCTGAGCTCTTCATATGTTTGATTGCACAATAAGTTTCATTTCACTGATTTTCTGAAAAATAATGATGTTATTTTGTCTCTCCATGCAGTCTTCCAGACTCTGGCAAACAAGAACAACCAAACAGAGACAGGAAATCGATCTGCTGCA
>JAXMNL010000471.1:22090-32899 GCA_035128595.1 Eptatretus atami | reverse complement strand
GTTGAGGTCCGGATCAGTGCATACCAATGTAAACTATCAGCTGGAAGTATGTCTCTACCGCGTTGCCATCCTTTCTTAAAAAACGTAATGTTGTCACTACATGATAGTGCTTTTCATTCTGTCTTTGTTGTTGTTTTTTCCTTGCAAATCGGGATTTTCAAGTTATTGGTCGTCTTTTATTCTGTCTGTCTGTTTGATCTATCACCTGCGTCACAATTCAACCACTCGTATGAAACTTTACCAGTCGTAATTAGTTTATCAACTGAGAACCTCTTATTTTGAGTCAAGTCATTTAGTCAAATTTCTTAATCGTCATTCTCGTTGACTTGAAATTGACAAGATTTCATATTGCATCACGGATGGGAACCAGAACTAATTGAGTTCAAAGTCAAGGTCAACTCAAGTTCAAACTTCTAAAATCATCAATTTTATCTGAAATGTCATTTTCATCCGATTGATTGAATAAACCGCAATGCAGATACATCACTGAATGGGAACCACTATTTGAGGTCAAAAGGTCAATGTCAAATCAAGGTAAACTTTCTTATCATCATATTTATTGAAAATCTCAATTTTTCTCATGACTTGGAACTTATGAATAATTGCAAGTCATCATGAATGGATACAATATTTTTGGTCAAAGAACCTCCAAGTCAAATATTTTTATATTTTAAAAAAAGATTATGTTATGTCAGTATTCTGTCGGTTCGATTAATTTTAAAAATTAATGATCTTCTGAATATACATTATATTATTTTTGAACCATCTTCACATGTAGAACACAGAATAATCCGCGGTCGGTCGGATCGAATCTCACCCATGAAGCATTTGTACGTCTCACCACAACCTGTCACCAAGTTATCGATCTTCAAACTTTTAAAATATGTGCAGTATTCGGCTGCCCAAAGTGTCGGTTATGAGGTTTACTGGGACATATTGTAAGTGTAATGGGATTATGAAACATTGATTTCACCAATCTCCCATTTTCCTTGTAGTATTCCTTTTGACCCCCCTTTTGAGACTTCCCCAAGTTCCCAAAATCTTCCTCCCTCTTCAATATTTTCTTGCACAAACCAACTTCTCACCACCCCAATTTTTCACCAAATTATATATTTCTCACCATACTAACCCGTAACAATGAATATGTTATTTCATTTGGAATAAATTATTTCTCTATACATTCATAAAATCGCTGTATATTAACTATAATCTTGATTATTCTTGTTTAAGTCTTTGTCAAATCTCTCTCATGTTTATTGAGCATTCTTATCACATGGATTTATCATAGCCACCACCACTCTGGTAAACGCCAATTTCACTAAGCCCCAGCCACTTTCGACATGGCCTTTTTTTACACCCACCCAAATTACTTTCCGTGAGTCTGCCCCTGGTGTTCAATTGAAACTATCTCAGACCCACTTTGGACTAAAATCAGCATGAGTAATATGGAGACTGAACAACTTGTTTTTATTTTAACATGGAATGTGGGTTTTGTTTACTACCCTTAATACCTTTCTTGGAACTCAAGATTGGTTTACTTGAACTTGAGTGGTTTTTTTGGAGTTATATTTTTTCTCCAGAGATCTCGTGTTCTAAACTATCGATGGTTCTTGTGATGAGCTTGAGTGAGAGGTATTTCGTTGATTAGAAATAATATTAATCTATTTATTTAATTTCATATCAGTAAGTAATTATTTATTTTTCTTATATTCAGATATCAATTCTGGGGGATAATGGCTGGACATTCTTTCCTCCTATTTTCTATTTCTACTCCTTCAAATTGAAGCCTGAAGAAGATTGGAGGAATGCACGAAAAAACTTTTTAATATTATATTATATATATACATATACGTTATTGAATACGATTTAAAAAAAATTACAAATAAAATTATTTGCTTGTAGGTTGTCAATTGAATGTGAGGGTAGGATGTTGGGCTGGGTTAGGCTGGTTCGGTTGAGTTGATTTGAGTGCGGTTAGGATGTTTTAGGTATGTTGTGCGTGATTTAATGTGTGCGTTTGGATGTTGGGTTGGGTGAGGTTGATTTATGATGTTAGGGTTGGTTTATGTAAGGTTAAGTTTATGCTCCCTGTTTTTATCATCACTTACACACAAAACAAAGTAAGGCCTTAACTAAACTATGTGACGATTCTTGTGTTTGGGTTTCAGGCATAAACTCCCATTATACACATCTTATAGGTATACTTTATTATATTTTAATCCCAGCAATGCTCTATTTCCTACAATGTATAAGGGGATTGTATGTTAAACGATTCTTCATTGTTATTATTGCTCTTTTTCTTTGTAATTCTTGTATGAAATTAACCAAATATTCTCCCTTCAAATTCATATATTTGAAACCAGACTGTATCCATACTCATGTTTTAAATATCATCTCTTCGTACAATATCTTTCAAATGATTTTTCACGATATATTCTTACAATAGCTACGAACTTAAACGTTTGTTTTGTCCTTAATTCCTTTCATATATAATTTGTAAAATGTTTCTGATGTTTGATTGTGGAGAATGAATGTTGTTGGAATGATTCACATGTCATGCATTAATGTACTTTTGTCTGCGCTGTAATTTTTAACAGTCTGTTTAAGTGAGATTAAGCACTCAATACACTGCCTTTCCTTATCAAAAGTGCTGTTTGTACCAATATTGTGTTAAGAAAATTCAAAAGTTTTTTTGTACTGCTCTCACTCCACACTTTATAAGTTTTATTTGCTTTTTAAATATCTTGGAAGGCTACAAAAGAGTATTTCTTTTGTTTTTCAAATAACACCCACGCTTATCGACTCATAAATCATCACAGTAAAGCATATATTAGCTGATGTTTGATCGGTCTTTGACAATTCTTGACTTCGTCACCTGTTAGTTGTGTTTTCTGCAACAACCGTTCCCCATGCATGCATATTAAATAATAATGATTTTTTGTTATTGCTAACAGTTAAATTCCTTTCATTGTTATTCAGTTTTATGCCCTTACTTGGATAATAATCGTTGTTTGTGGTTTTCATTATATAAACATGAAAGTGTTTTTATTTTAGCCTAATTAATTATTTATTTGTGTTTGTCATAATGATTCCACACCATCTATATCCCTACAGTGGATAATATAATATTTATAGACTGATTAATTAGTTCAGGTCATAGTTTCTTTGTAAATACCAAATATACCCTAAAATCAATTAAATCTATCCGCAATGTTATATATCTCAAAAAAACGAATCTCTTCTATTAATAAATTTATTCTCAATTGGAACTGTGAATTTGTATGACCGAGAGATTAAAAAACAAAAAATCATCATTCAGTATCTTGGTACAGCTTTTATTTAAGATATACGAAGTCCGTCTTAATAAAGTAACGACGGACTTCACAGAAATTATCCAAAAAAGTATAATGAAATCACAGTTGCCCTAAAATAGTTTCTCATCTCACACTTGTCCTCTTTCTTCCATGCTTCATGCACCCCGGACGCTTTCCTGAATCTCCCGACTCCTCTCACGTCCCTACGTAGCCACCTATCAGGAAATCGAATCCCTGATCACCCGCTTTAGCTTGGGAAAGATAAACTTCAGAGGCTAAGTCTGGCGATACGAGGGTTCTCCGGTTGGCACAGTTCCTCTTCAGACTTTCAATGCTCAGGCACTGTGAGCAGGGGCTGTTCAATGTGGCCACGGCGTTGTTTCTCCCAAGATCCCCTTTGTCCGATGATCGACGCTGAGTCTCCTCGTATACGTATTGATCATGGTTGACCCTTGGGAGAACCAAACGTGGACGAGTTCTTGATTTCAAAAAACGCATGGACACCTTACTTGACTTCGACTCCTTGCTCCTTTTGGTTGTGATCGGACTATTTCCACTTATTACCTGCGTTGTCGGATCGTATTTAATATCTATGATTCATCGCGTAATGAATCCAGAGTCTGATCGTCTTCCGAGTCGCTTTATATATCTTGACAAAGTTACTTTTGCTGTTTCTGCCCTCGGACAACATCTTGGGACCATCTTTGCAATCCTTGCGCATTTGTTAATTCAGTGCTGCTACTCCAGCGTTCCTCTGTGTGAAGATTTTCCTTTTCAAGGGGGCCCAATTTTTTCCATTTTTTCCAACCCCAAAACCCCGTGTACGAACGATTATGCCCACATCTGCTTCACACTCTTGTGTTGTCTGCGATCTGCTAGTTGAAGTCTTCCAGACCTGGATCGTCTTCACCTCCTCCGTCTCTTAACCTCTTGTGCATTCAAGAGGTATCATGAATAGTTTCTTCCCGTCGACTTGCTGCAGCATGTGAGAATCAGAAGTTTTCAGCTTCGCAAGAAGAAACTCGTATTGGCTCTCGGTCACACTAGATCGAGACTCGATAGAAAGTGTAAGAGCACTGGAAAAAATCACACATGGCCCATCACCATCACATTGTATGTATTGCTGAAGTTGAAAAACTGTACGAACCCATTCATTGTGTTAAGTGAGCACACAGCAGGCTCAGTCTGTCACTTTTTAGATGACCTTGTATATTGTTATAATCATTTAATTTCACCAAGAACATAACATTGTAGGCTTGATAATTTATTCTTTGCGCATTTTATCTTCATTTTTGTTATCTGATGTATCTGTCATGCAGCCTGTCCTTTCATAAAATTTGACAATTCAATATCTACTTTTTGGGAAATTTAAATTCAAGTCGGTGTCACATTAACTATAAAAATAGTATTTTCCTCTGATTATTATAATCTCAACCAATGAAATCATTTCCATTTATTTCTACATTCTAATACTATTCTTATTTATTTAGAGAAGTTTGTTATTCATTCTTCACAAATAACACTATCAATTTTATTTTTTCATATTGGCAGTTATAAATTTTATGATATTCTTTCCAAATGCTTCCAGCCACTCATCTATTATTTATTGAATATATATTTCATTAACCTTTAATGAAATTTTACAACAGTTCGATGTATGATAGAAGAAGCATAATCTCAACAACTTCTGCTTATCCTGCTCGGCTTTCAAGTTTCAGCAATTCTACAATATACGACTTTCACTAATTTGTTTCTCAACTCTTATTTCGTCTCATTCTTTTTGAAGCCTGTATTGCTTTCATCTCAGCGTTTTTATGTTCTGAATACACCCATCAATGCTCCGTCTGCACTATTACCAGCAATAAAGGAATTAGAATTGTAGAATCCTTCACTCATCTCTTATTGATATTATTCACATTGCTTACATTTAATTTTATGCGTAGCCGAATCGTTTCATGAGTTTCACCTTTTCTTTGAGAAACATCAATTTATGCGCTTTTCTCTGACTTGTATTGATTTAACCTAAAAGATTTTATTTGAATACAGTCTCTTCATCACATTGTTTATTAACTTAACCATGCACTTCCTACTATAATTTTCAAAATTATGGCGATCTTAACACCTTATCTGTATTATCTGAACTGTTTTTCCAAAGCAAAGAAATTATCAACCTTTTCAACTCTCTCCTTTCACTGTGCAGGTGTTGTATGTACTCCGTTTGCCTTTATAGTTCATTTGAGCGCTCATTTCTTTGTTTATTTTTCTGTGTTATCCAATGCTTTTATTTACATTGCTTTCACACACCTTTTGGAAAGTCTTTGTTGCTTCAGAATATCTTTTTTCCCAAACTTTCCAATCTATCGTGGATAAAATGTATCTCTAGAGAATGCAAGTTGTTTACCTTAGCATTAACACTCAATCTGGATGAGCTGTCTCTCCATCTGGCTTTTAAAAATGGGCACAGGTATCGTGGTTTCCTCCGAACTCCAAATCCATGTGTAAGTGATTTGTTCGTTTAACTGTTGATATCTTTTTAAAGTTATGTATACTTTAGTTATCTTGAGTTAAGTCTTATCCATTCACATCTTTTCTGTTTTAGCTTAAGACATATTCCCTATTACAATCATTTCATCAATACAAATTTTTTGATGCACGCAAAGCATGCCAATCCCAAAAAAAGCAATTATTTCATTATCATTTCATTGTGTTTGAAATCTATTTTTAGTCCATCAGATTTCTATCATCACAAATCCAAGCCGTTAAGAGAACGCACAGTAAAAATCTACCTGCTTTGTTATCATAACCTTGCGCTTGCTTTATCCAGGTCTGCATTTTCATTTGCCATATCAGGAATAAACCCTTTCACAGGCCTTACCTTCTTTCACAACTGATATAGATAAATTTTCATCTAGCAGCAGAGAATTATCAACTGCGTCAATCACTTTTTATGAGCTGTTATTCCCAGCCTTAGTGAATCTAAATTTCACACAGAAACAATTGGCATTCAAATATCTTGTTAATTATTATTTCAAAGCTTTTGTCTGTTTGTTTTCCGTCTCCTGTGATAGCATGTACATTGAGTATCTTCTTTTTTCGTGAGAGTTTGCAGATATATGCTCGTCAATATTGTCCTATAAATTCCTCCATATGTATTTATTAGTTAAAAAAAAAATTAACTTTTGAAACCCTGGCCACGGTACGTGATATTTCTGTCGTTCTTGGGGAAGACCATTGAAGTTTTGTCTTTCTAAATTTATTATTATTTATTTATGGATTCCTTTTCATGTTTTATACTTTTTAATGCCCACGACATTTCCTGGCAGAGTATTGAACTATTGGGTCTTCTCTTTTTAGAATAGTGTGAAGCTATTCAATTAGAGTGTCATTTATCCCTTCTACTTCATTTTAATGCAATACACATCGCTTTGCTGATCGGACAATAAAGACGGGGGGGGAAAGAGGAGGGAAGAGAAGAGACGGAGAGAGCGGAGAAGAGAAGAGAGGTCAGTGTAGAGTAGAGTGGAGGTGAGAAGTGGAGAAGAAGGGGAGTTAGAGAGCATCACACCATTGCTATTCACTTTGATGAGTGCATATGGAGAGAGAGAGAGAGAGGAGAGGAAGAGAGAGTGAGAGAGAGAGAGAGAGAGAGAGAGAGAGAACAGCAGACAGAGACGAGCAGAGCGAGAGGAGTGAGAGAGATCAGAGAGCTTTCTCACGACCAAGAGTTTCAAAGTATCCTGCACATCTGCAAAACTTTATTTCTGCAGTACCAGAATGTGCTGAAATTAACGAAAGCATTCACTGAAAACATGGGAAGTTCCTTCGCTCACGTTCGACGAAATTCCCTTCGGCCGTGAACATCAAAACAAAGCATTGCACATGATATCATACTTCTTAAAAAAAAATCAAGGAGAAGCTTGCTAATTGAATGTATTACCCCATATTTCCCTAATGATTTCAGATTAGAACATGAAAGTACCAGACTCAGCATGAGGAAAATATCCTCGAATGTGAATACACCAATTTGTACATGATTCAAAAACCTCTATGATGATGAAGAGAACCTAACATGATATAAAAACCATCCGGGGAATATGACAAAAGCTCAGCACAATACTTGAACAGAAAATCACACGTTGTCGTGAATTTCTACTCTACCGAAATGAGGTGGATACTTTATCGCCCGAGACTCCATTCACATTCTGAAACCACATATGTATACTAAACTGAACAAACACACCACACACAACACCCACAAACATCTACTTGTAGGTCTCTGCTCTCTACGAACCACCCAATTGGATGATAGACGCAACACCGCTATTGCAAGAACATGCAACAACACACACAAACACTACACACATTGAGGGATATTTGAGACGTGGAGAGGCTGCATTCTACTTTGAACCCTCTGTGAATATACAACAACAAAACCACCACCAACCAATGATGGATATTTGAGGACATGTATGTCGATTTTTCACTTCTGAAACCACCACATGTGGAAGTATAGGAGAGAACAGGCAACACTTGCACCTTACTCACCACGCACTAACAACAACACACATTATGCAGTGGTATATACTTTGAGACCTGTGAGGCCTCATTCACTTTTGAGACCCTATAGGAAGAAACAACAACAACACAACCACACACACACACACACACACCGGAGGTGAGATACTTCAGTCCTGGGAGGCTCCGTATCCTTTCTGAACCTGCATGTGAGACATCACCAACGACCACACACACACACCAAATGAATGAATGTTTCAATGAAATTTTGTAATAGCTTAAATTTACATTCACACACGTGCAAATGTAAACATGCATAAATTATATATAACGACAAACGAATATTTACCTTGAACTGCGTCTTTGAATGAGATTTAGCTGAGGTATTAGAAATTCAATTCAAATAATCATCACAACATAAAAGTTATCTTATTCTAGCTTCACGCCAGCAAACATGGCAAACACGCTCATCAGAGACCTTTTTTTTTTTTTAACTATACTATCATATCAAGTGAGAGTGACTTACAATGCAAGATTGCACAGCGATGTCCGGGTAAAATAATTGACATTCCAGTGATGAGACGCTCCATAGCACCCATGCTGAACTGGGACGCACAAAAGCGAAACAGACGTCAATATGTGATTGGAACAGCACGTGAAACACAAATTTTTCCCGAAATGATCAACAAACAGCTTGTGAGCGCTCGCCAGTGCTTAAGCATTCAGCAACACTCCAACAATCGTCGAAACATAATTGTTTAAATTCCCGCTCCGCGGCGACGAATTTCGGGGGCCGCGGTTCCTCTAATGGCACGCGTTCCCACTGGACAGCAATTCAGTCGTGACCTCCTGGAATACCGCCAGAACATCACTGTGGGGTTTACCTCACCAACAACCCAGTCCGACCGCGCGAAAGGGTGACTCGACCGAATATATACCTAATATCCGCACGGTACCTATGAGTGGCTCACCGCGCCGAGCGGCGTGGACAACGAACCGCATTAAGCGGTCGTTCCGCTACTAATGAACGATCGTGTTATCGCCGACTTGACGTTATCCTCCTTACCGTGTTTAACAAGATCTCGGATGCAAGATGGCTTTCAGAAATAGACACGCGAACGGATACATTTACACAGGACATTATTATAAAGCACCACGTTATAAGCAGCAGTCTGCAATGTACAATAGCAAGAAAAGAACAAAGCAATAGATCCGACTAATAATTTTATTTACAAGCACATTTATCTTCGCAGTTCTCCTACGGGACCGGCTCACAGCAGTATAACAAGACAAAGAAATGAAACCTCCTCAAGCAAGGGTTAACGGGTCCGGAAACCTATATAGGTCGTGGGCGTGGGACACGAAAGCAACGAGACCGGCGGGGGTTGCAGTTACCTGCACCCCTCTCTGTCGTCTTCTGGTAGCGTCGGCTACTCGATCGCTGCTCCCCGACGGCAGACTAGCCGTGGGCCGCGCCTGACTCCGGGCTGCCACTACCACTAGGGTGGTAAGCTCCGCCGGCTGCTCCTCGCAGACGACGCAGTTCGCACCACACAGCCGACAGAGTCTGCGGCCTGCCTGTGCGTTCCCCGATTCCGCTCGCCCGGACTCCGCCACCGGCCCGCGCCTTCGCCAACAGGTCGCCTCACAACCCCGTAGTTGGGAGAATCACGCAAAGATCAGGAGAGAGAGGACCACCTACGTCACGAGAGAGAGAACTCGACTCGCCACAAAGCGAGAGCCGTGTGCGGCCTTATATAGCGCAGGCTCCCATTCGTACTCCGTTTGGCTCCGCCTCCTCGAGAGTTCCCGAAAAGCGTCCCTCATCCGACGCCTACCCATCATCACCAATCGCGCAGCTGCCCGCCCTTCCCTTCCACGAAGCTCGGGAAATAGCGGGAAACCCACAGTTCGCAAGCTATGTTCCCATCTCCCACGTTCTCGAACGTTCCGACGCGAAACCTCATAGCGTGGACGTTGGGATGCGTCGATACGGTATGGAGTGTTTGTTATGTTTGAGGCAATTAGCTGTGGCTGGTGACTTACTTGTGCGGTTTTTTTGCTTACGGTTGTTGTTGTTGCGGCGTACTTGGTGGCGGTTGTTGTTTGCGTGTAGGTTCAAAATAACGATAGGTAAAGAAAAACACTATGTCAAAGAGTCGCGGCCCGGTGAACACGAAGAATTCCCTCAACAACGGTGGGGAAAGCTGTCTGAACACTCACTTACCGGCATAGCTACTCTAAGGAACCTTCATGGTGTATTGCGAATTTCCACAGCCGTAACAATATGTATACATGTGTATGTATATATGTATGTATATATATGTATACATGTGTATATACATATGTGTATATCTCTTCTTCTTCTTCTTTCGGCTGCTCCCGCTAGGGGTCGCCACAGCGCGATCATCCGTTGATGATCCGCAATTCAGTTGTATGGCATAGAGTTTTTAACGCCGTGATGGCCCCTTCCTTGACGCAACCCCTGGTCCGCCACCAGCGGATATCGATACACTCCTATTTTAACCTGCGGGTAATAACACCCGGCCCAGTCATACTAGGTCACTCATTTCGCGACCTCGGAAGGATGAACCCGCGCCGGGAGATTGCAGTCACACCCCCTGAGCCTGTATCTAATGTCAGTGGCCGAACGGGGCTTGAACTTCAGGGACTCTTGAGATCCACAGCCGCTGCCCTAACCACATGCGCCAACACCACGGCTTCTTACACTGATGTGCTTATCATATATATATGCTATATGATATACAGTGGATAATATATATATATTGTACGTAATTTCGGTGCCCGCCCGGCGTGCGGATCAGCCACTATACTCGAATCGCGACTGCGTCGCCCACCGGAACGGACAATTCAGTCGTGACCCTCCCAGAACAACGCCGGGAGCTAGTCACCGGTGGGTCTTTCGACCTCAGCACAATCGTGCCAATTGGCCACCCGCGCAGGATAGGGTTGTTCGCCA
>JAXMNL010000470.1:21494-38015 GCA_035128595.1 Eptatretus atami | reverse complement strand
CTTGCATTTATTTGCCGTCCACACCCATGAATCTCATCAGACTGGAGACATTGCTACTTTATTATGAAAAACCGTTTGTATTTTGTGCCCATGCGTCTTCCTACAATAATTATCAATGAAACCCTGTGGCTAATTCGATATAAATCGTACGGCCAGCTCTGTTCTGTCTTTTTCCGTATTGGTTATGCGGAGTCCACACAAGATGAGATCCGTTCATCCTGGAAGAGTTCTGTGCAATGAATTTGCTCTTAAGCTGGTGCGTACTTGGCAGCTCCGCTCAGCTGTACCGCGACGGGTAAGTTAACAAAAAGTACAGCATCAAGGGCATCGTAGGAATCGCTTGTTGCTGGTGATCCACCGGAAAACGGTAAACACGTGGAAGTTATTGGTGAAGAAGTGGTGTACTGCCAGGATGAGTACCCAGAGAATGTCATCGTTCGTAGTTTGCTTCGCAACTTTCTGCACGATCGATTATCGGTACCGCGGACCCCAGATGGAGCACGCAGAGCCCGAGAGGACGCAGAGAGCGAGAGGGCGGGCGGCATCAGAAGACGTTTGGGAGGGACCCAGGGCTTTCCGCCTCAGGTCACAGCCTCGAACCAGCCCGTATGACCGCAACTAATAATTACCACCAAAGTTTGTCTTTATGGAACACCCTGTGAGATCTTTCACCATACCTCGTTTTTGGGCCTTATTTACCTTGGTGTTTTAGGTAAGGATGATAGTTTTAAGGAAGTTAACACTGGTTGAATTATGAGTAATGGTTATCTGAAGTTGAATTGGTGTGGTGGACGAGTGTGTGATTGTGACAATTTTTGCTTGATCAAAACAATCATGTTGAAGGAGGAAATTATATGTGTGTATTTTTATGGATTGTTTTCTCCCAACTTTTTTCAGATCGATGTTGTTGAAAGAGTGAACGGATTCAAGTATGAGGATGTGGATGAATGTCATCGGAGCATCAAGACAAGACAAAGGGGTATGAACTGAATTCTTTATCGGATAAATCCTAGCGTGGGAACCGGCGTCGCCGTACGCGCTCAACCTCTCCACACGTCGTTGGGAGAGACTTGAACGTCACAGGAGATTACTGTGTTGTCAGATTTACAAAACCCATCATCATACCAAACATTTATTGTATATTTGGTGATATTATATATTTATTTTTAATTTCATTTGTATGTAGAAAAGGTCAGACCATAGTGGTTCCAAGTGGTCAAGGGCTCAGCTGTTCTTAATCTGTCTGAATGTAAGGGGTGCTATAATGGTGTCAGGTCTAGGGGTCTTTTGGGTCTTAGCGATCTTCAAGTCTGTTGGGGTGAGGTCGGGGGTTTGGGGTTATTTCTAGTCTTTAGGTCTTCGGGGACTTCTGGTCGATATGTGATAGTATGACCATGCACAGCCGATGAATGTCATCAGTTGTTATCCGTGATGAAATCCCAGATTCTGTGTTGGAGCTTTGGTTTTGAGCTGTTGCTATAAGGCATTAAACTTAAGTTTTTAAATTTAGATATTCTCAATCAGAGTTCAACAGCTCGTAATGACGGTAGCATCCAGAGGAACAGAGTAAGTAGTTTAAAAACGCCTCGCCGAGGGAGAGGGTTAGTTGTGTTTGGGTTCCGATTGTTTGTCCACAACACCACAACCACTGGCTCTAACTGTCTGCTTCGTCTGTTGTCAGCCGATCGACTTTCGTGTATTTCTCTGCAACTGCTTGTTCGGAATTGAGACGAAATTTTCCACACCTTCGGTCGACTCTCCATGGGTTAGAAGTTTTAATCATAATTATGAGTCATAGGTCACGATGTGGGGTCATTTGGAAAAACGGAAAACGTTGGATTTGTGATCTCTGAAAACCGCACCAAGAAAAAATTGAAGACTTGACACACAGCAAGTTCTCCTCATGGAGGAAATGAAGTCGGGGACGGTGGATGTTTTGTTAAAAACAATGTCATTATCAGAGCTCGGTGGCCGGAGCGCTGTCGTTCTTCTTGACGTCATTTATTGCTATGTAGAGACACCGACGCGTCTGGTTCGGCGACTATGGACGATTTTTTTGGAGGGTACATCCCCGGTTGGCTAAATGGAACACAGAAAAAAAGTATTAGGACGTCAATCAGTACATGATTCGGGCAGGGTACCGCTAGTGGAGAGGGTTGGTATGCCTAAACAAAACAGTAAGAGCGTTCCGACGGCGAGGGCGAACGAGCGCGACCGGTACGACGGCGCGCTGAGCGCAGGTTTGACTGAGGTGAGCAGGAAACTAAGTGCAGAGACAGAATCGGGAGAGAAGAGAGGGAGGTAGATCGACATGGATATTAGGACGGAACGAGCGATAGGGCAGGAGGAAGTTGGGATGTTGGAAAGGAAGGAAGATAGATTAAAGAAGAGAGGAATTTAAATTGTGTCAACATGGAGGTAACAGGTCCGGCTTTGTGGGTGCTTCTGATGACAGGATCGAGTTGGGAGAACTGACCCTGGATGCTGATCCTTCCATACAGTCGGGGTTTCAAAGACTGCTGACATCCGGTGCATATCACGTGATCTAATAAAGAAGTCAGATTATAAAATACCTCTTTATCTGGATACGAAACACAGATACGTAAGTGATGATTAACGACTAAATATGATATTCCGGAAAGTGCGTGTGAGACAGATAGGGTGGTGGGTGACTGGTGATCCCGTGCCGTTTTCCCTTCTTATTTATATATATATCGAAAACGAAGGTGCTGAATTGAAAAAAGTAAGAATACAACAAAAGACGTCTGTACAATCACTCCATCCGAAAATTGCTACTCTGATTCAAAATGAATTTTTTACCTTTTCATTGAGGAAAAATAAATATCCCAAACATAATCCGATCGTAGTACTGTACGGGTAAAGATCATTCGTATGGATTGTACGAGGCGTTGAGATACGGGAGGCGGCGTACATATGACCTTGTTTTTGTTGAAGACTCTGAGGGTTCAGCTCATCTCCCGAGAATCAAATCGGTATCTCACGAAACAAATGACACGGTCCAAATAACCGAAATAACCGCACTGTTGTTCAGGTTGTGGGTTTTCGTCAGTTTTCCTACTCGCTGTCAGATCTTCACTTTATCTGTCTGAGTTGTTTCTTCGGTTGGTCCACCAACTCTGTAAGGATCTTCAGAGGCTCGCTTCATTCGTTGCTGTTTCGACTGAAATGACTCCATCCTTAACATTCTCATCAAATAAAGGAAAGCGGTCACCACCTCTCGTAGCACAACAACACCTTATCTTCCCCAAACTCCCTATTTCCTTTCTTCCTTTTTCGTCCTCCGACGGTTTCCCTGTAATCCTGTTCAGAACCAATGGATCTAGCTTCCCGTTCGCTTTACATCCGCGGGCTTGGCAGGGGGGGGTAGATTGGGCGCTGGACTCGGGGGGGGGGGTGCGTCGGGGACAAGGGGTAGGGAACGTCGAGATAGGAAGGAAGCGAGCCAAACAAGCCGTTGGGTGGTGCGGGGAAAGGGAAACTGGCCAGACGTCGCCGCCGGGCAGGGCCCCCGTTCGCATAGTTACACCGACGCCTTGCTGCGGGAAAAATGGAACACGGTGGTCTGTACCGAAAAGAGCTGTGGGGAGCAGGCTTCCGTTCTGTCTCCGAGGAGCACACACCACCACCCCACCACCACACTCCGCCACTTACCTACACTTATACTTGTGCGCCTGATCTTTTGTGCCATCCGCGCAATGAGGCCCTTACTTTTTGAGACCCGTCATCTAATTGACCATGCCTTTGCGCTTTAGACCACTTATGACGCTCAATCACTGCTTAAATCCTCTGATTGAATAGAATCAACAAAACATTATCCGACCATGGTTATTCAGAACAACGACACTTGGGACACAACTAGGACCTGTTGGTATCTTCTGTTATGATCAAACCCATGCTTGAGTTTTAACATTATGAATTCTTTTCTTTTAGGTACTACTTTATAAATCCTGAATCTCTTAGGACGAATTCCTTCAAAAATATCCAATACACTTGAGACTCAAAAAGATGCTTATAATAACTCTGAACACCATTTGTAGAATACATTTCGACATTATAATACATTACTTAGACACGACCACGGGAGCTTGGTAAACTTATCGACTCACGACATTCATGTCCTTTCGATCCTCACTATGTGGGACCGTGCTTTTAAAACCAGCAAGTAAGCCTGGCTTGTGACCTTCTACTAGTCGTGTAAAAATAACCTAATTCACGCGGAGGAGCTTTTGAATGGACATTTACAAACACCTTTAGGACTTTCGGGACGTCTAGTACAGCTCGTAGAAAAAGACGTCGACCGGTCTTTCACTGGAACAAATAACGGAACGTTCTGGTCATTGATTACAGACCCGCTCATCTATCCCAACTCCGTACTTCAACTGTTGGTTGACCGCTACACAGCTAGTGTCATCAGTTGATCTTTCAACCACACAGGGTGGGGCAACGATTTCTAGTCAAAACATTATTGGGAGAATTCATATTAATTACAACTCATCCAAACTCCGAGCAGACCTCATCAGGACATCCGTCAACGTGGGACTTCCGGATTAGTTTGCTGAGAGCTAAAAACATCGATTGCGAGTTGACTGCTGTTCATTCACATCACAACATCTGGAGGTTTTTTTTAAAAACCCTTCTCACCTGGCCCTCTTTTGTTTGCGGGCTGTTCAGTTTGGCGGCTCCCGTTGCGGTCGGTGCCTTGGTGGACCGACTACCGCTGGTGACCACACTGCCTGCTTTAATTCGGGTCCCTGGTTAGGCTGTCGGCTGGCCATATATCACTGCGTCACTGAATTTGCGTCTAGTCTCCTCTTGGTGGTTGTCGGTTCTTGGGTTATGATGTTTGGGCCTGTGCCCTTTCTTCGCGGCATCTGAGTTCATCCGCTGGTTTGGTTAAGTTGGCAATCGGCGTCAATAATTGAGTGCTTGGTGCAAGCCAGGGGGCTACATCGTGATGGCGTGTGGGCCTCGGTGGTATTCGCGCTTAAAAAAGCAGAACAGTTTCCCGGAGCACGGAACTATACCTGACATTGGCCCCATTACCGACCCCGCGACCTTCACCTTTGGGTGTGCTGATCTACGCTACAGTGAGAGAGTTCCCTTGGCCCTCCACCTACCGATCATAGGCGTCCGTCAACATTAATGTGCTGGCCAGTTGTCGAAACTAGTCCTGCGGATTTCCGCCGCGATGGGACCGTGGGAATTTGTGATGGTGGTTCCCGGCGTAGTCTTCTTGGTGCAGCATGGAGGAAGCAGGACCTGGAGGTTGGGAAATCGTTCTTTCCCAACGACACGGTTCTTCACAAAGAAGATCATTTCAATCGGCATTTCCAACAACGGGGCAAACTAAACGACTCACACCTGGGAACCGTACAATGTTTGTGTGTTCCAAGGATTTTGTTTATTTTTCCACGTTGATTAGACCAACCTAACTCACACTGGGGAGAAACCTTAAATGTTCCTGTGTGTTGTAAGGATTTTCGTTGGTCAATCAACCTTCGACATAACACAAGACAACCAACTCACACTGGGGAGAAACCGTCAAATGCTTTCTGTGGTGTTGTATAGATTTTTTCGGGTCAGTTATCACACTTGAAAGTGCACAAAACTAACTCACACTTTGGGAGAAACGACATGTTTTGTGTGTTGTAAGGTTTTCGTGACTTTATATATCGACCATGAAATAGACACACAACTCACATGGGAGATTTACAAGAGGACAGAGTGTGGAGCTCACCCGATACAGATAACTTACACATTCTTAACTTATACTTACACGACAGGCGCCAACAGACACACACCCGAGGAATTTAGAACAGCAAGAAAGATAGAGACAGCTCGAGGTGATTGCAACCTCTAGAATACCTGGAGCGGCCGACGGACCAGCCAAAACCGGAGCTACGAGACACAGCGTGAACCATGTCGGTGGAAGAGGATAAATAGTGTCACGGCGTGAGAGTCGTGTCTGGGAACATAATGGGCCTAAGGACCAGATCCAGAAAAATAACCTGGGAAATGGAGAAACCACACGGCTGGTTCGAGACAAGCACAAGGAGCAGTCCAAACACAAGGCAAGAAGACCGATCCAGCAGAGATCCTGTCATGGTCCCAAACCACTGCAAAAACATTCTCCCTCTTCACTCATCCCCTGGACCACAACAATCAACAACAAGCATGCCAACCGTCCTTTAAGGCCCACTGATTGTAACTCATCATCAACACAATAAATCGAACACACACCATTCGCTCGCACACCAAAAATTTGGATTGCACATTCCACTCCCCCCCCCCCATTGACCCATGTGAACCCCCAGCCCCCCGACTCTCTCTTTTCCCAGAATAGTGAAACTGTTCGTACCCTGTGACATGACTGGGAGCGGGGTTATGTAGTGCTAAGATCTACATCGTCCACCCGCTTGTGGTACGTCTCTTACAAATCATTAAAACAACTCTTACACACGTCCGTTCTTGTTGATGTGTAAATCAATTTTCTATTTACCACTATCCCTGTTATGGTCAATGGCGAACAGCGGGCAAACAATTTGCATCACAGTCACCTCCTTTTCGGGTAACCAATCAATGGACTGGGTAACTTGGTTTTCTCTTCGTATCTATTCTTCACGCAATCGGTTCTTCGCTTAAAAATAATTTTCTCAGAAGGTAAGTCCATCGACATGAATTTTACCATACAATGTATCTTATTGACTAGAAACTGGAATGATAATTGTGAGTCATATACGTTACGCCCATGTTGAAAAAACATAAATTTGGGAATCGTATCCTAACCGGCATGAAATTTTTCGCTCATACATTATAATAACTCCAAGGAAAGGATTTTCGTACGTATAGGGAACGTATCCGGGAAAATTCTCAGTAAACGCTGCATAAGAAAATCGAAATTTTACAATGACACAGTCACGTAAAAAAATATATTAAGACGTTACAGGTGACAGTTCTCGGCAGCCATCTTTTTTGAATTTTAAAAAAAAAAATCTTCTCCAGATATCTAAACACTCCATCCCTCGTATACCAAGTAAAATAGACGTCAACTCATGTTTGCACCCTGAAAGAAAAAAACGCACTATTCCTTAAACAGTACCTACAAGATGAGAGGCAAAGAATTAGATTCATAGGTCATGGTACGTCACATTGTGAAAATAATAAATTTAAAAAATCTCCTCCAAAGGCAGACAGAATGAGCAAATATCACACACACTTCCAAGGCACCTTTCCATTGTTAATTCAATATAGTCAATGTTGGCAGACATATGATTTCCGAACTCAAACATCTCTCAACGCTGAATAAGGAGAAACTTCACAACTTATTGCACAAGCATTGATTAAGTTGGTAACTTCTAATTGATGGCATGGTTGGCAGCAGTAGAGCAATAATATAAACAAAGTTTCTCGAACCACAATAATCTAACAGAAGTGAAACTTGGCACTTCATACACAACAGGTCACATGTGAAAATTATGATGTCACAAGTCACATCTTGACTCAGCTGGATAAATAGCCCTTGTCTATCACACAAATAACGACCATGATAACCACCATTAATGAGAATTTAAATTATGTTTAAAGGTCACACTGACGGCACAAGTCTTGATTGAAAATATAATAACTAAACGTTCTTCTCGAAACGCGAACAGATTAGGCAAAACTCACAGTATACGCCTCTCATACGAATAAAAATCCCCCCTTTATGAGTCAACCATCGTTGCAGCACATTGATTGAAGAAAATATAAACTATTTACGTGGAACCGGAATCAATAATTAAACTTCACAATTAAACGAGCCGACATTGCAACATAGTAAAATTTAACCGATCACCACACGTTGCAGCAATTATTTAATAAGTTGAAAAAATTCGATTTATTTTTCCCAAAGGCTCACGGCACTGCACGCGTTTGAGGTACAGAAGAGCATTCAGTGAAGCAGACAAGTCCCAGGAAAAGCTAACTACATACTAATAAATAATTGACACTTGTCTTCCAGTTCGAACTGTCGTTCAACTTTGAAGCAGCTTATTTAATACAGTATACAATTAAATATGTTCTCGACCGCTTATCCATTGAAGAAAAACTTTGCAATTCTACAGTCTCACGTTGTATCAAGCGGACGTTGGGACCCCATCACGGGGCCGCAGTATAAAGCATACTATGTTATTATTTCATTGTCAACATAAACTACTGTGGAAATAAGAATGATTTGATTCCCACCTTCGAGGAGGAAGAACATCGACAACTCGACCGGATCACGATTTCACCAACGATCTGAACCAAACAATCCGTGAAATAAAAACACTCAGAAGAACAAGATTCGTGATGACGTACTCGTCGCTCCTCATCATCGGGTGACCGGACAATGACCCGCTGTGAGGGGACTCGGAATGGGACGTGTTCTCATGAAGCCCGCTCGGATCCGGGGTGTTCGCTTGGGTTCTTCCACACAGACATCTCGATATCGGGACGGTCCTCACTCAGAACTGGGAACTGGAACGGGAGAGCTGAAAGTTCCACAAAAAAAACAATATCAGAATCTCGGGAATCCGGTTTCTCAACGCAGATTCGCTGCCAAGTCAGTGAACGGACGAAAACAATGAGAAAACTATTAATTGATCGGTTCGGAGCAAAACGACCAACAACGTTAAAATTCTGAATAAAACATGAGATTAATATTACACAGAGCCAAACGACTAAAAAATATAGTGAATACAGCCGTCGGAACAACACCGCGTATTACATCACTTCGGTTAACCAAGATAGATGCTTGTAATGTCGATTGGATCTCATTCAACCATTATTGGTCCCACTCGCGGACTCGTACAGATAACGAGAATAAAACACGTGTCCACACTTAACATCAAAGATAAATCAAAGCCCCAATCGTTTATACACGCACAGCGTTTACCCACAAGATATAATATCAAACCCAATCGGGTTTATACACGCACAGGTTTAACTCGTTGTTTAACGTCGTCTATTTTATTTCCACAAAATTCGACTCTCTAGGTCCTCTTTACATCGGGAATGGAAGAAAAAGGAATAAATGTAGGAGGTAGAGGAGTGTTGTCTGAATGGAATAAGAGGAAGTAATGAAAAGAGGGATGGGGATTGAGTTGAAGAAGAAAAAAGAAAGAAGAGAGTAGAGCAGAAGAAAAGAAGAGGTTATTAATGGAACCCAAGTGAAACCCACATGATGAAAAAATTACCTGTCGTCTCGCAAAAAGAGAGTTAATAATGAAGACACGAACCATGGGTTCATCAAGAAGCCATTTGCCGCCCACCCGTCCCCCACCGAGTGACTGAAGAGATACAGCACTGTGTGATAATCATCGGCACAAGAGTGGATATCAACAAGATAACACCTGTAATGGGAACAGGGACAAGCAAGAAAATATTATACACGGTAGGTAGTCATAGTGTTCATAGACCATTGTCTCATAAGGAACCATTGGTGTGCCGGTACCCCGGGGTCTGCGGGTATCTAAAGTAACCCCCAATTACCCCACTCGCACTCATAACAAATTGAAAGAATCGGTGCACCACTCATCACCAGACCAATTATCTATTATACTCAATGGCCCACACCCTTAACGGGTAAACCTTCCCCTTGTACTTAAAGAAATCTAACCATTGGATGTGAACCTCTGGCTTCGGGGGCCTTCATCTCCGTTGTCTGCGATATGTTACCTCCTCATAAATTCCGACAATTATCGCAATTTCCATTCACAACACTTGTTGTGTCGTATGAAACATTCAAAATATTTATTACTTTTCACGTTTATTGTGATGTTTTTCGTGTTGCTGTAGAAGTATGTCAGAAATGGCCTGTGGAATTGGCTCAGAATAACGAGTGTAAACGAATTAGGATCGGTGTAAAATAAAGGGAATACAATATACATGGAAGATGATTTATATCCGAACTAAAAGCCATGAAACCACCCTTGTGTCGCCCACACACAAGAAGGATCTTCTGAATGTATACTAATGAATATACTTACTTGGACACCTGATGTTTTATGATACGTCGAGAACCGTAACAGTATATTCCTTACGGAACTTGAACAGAGAGCATAGAGCACCACAAGCGCCTCTTATTACAACCCTGGCGTTCAAGTTCTATCCTTAAAATCAACGCAACAAAGGAAGCCAACGTGTTTTTTTGAGTCGGTGTCACTCACGGTGACAACACCCCTCCCAACTAGACGATGCCCAAACAAGACACATGAGGATCTGGTTTTCAAACGTCTCGAAAAAGTACGAACTTAATCAAAAAACGATCAACTTTAGATTGAACAGGCGATCAATGGTCTTATGAACCTTCGTTAAATCATTGATGCACATCACAACTGGAGTTAGAACATCTCATCTTGGGCTCTCTCGCGTGGTTTGCTTTTCTTCGCTACATTCGCTTCCCTCCTCTCCCCTCCTCTCAACACTATCCTTCTCTCTCACTCACCTCCCCCTCGCACTCCTTTCTCCTCCCCCTCTCTATTCTCCCTCCTCTCCTCTCCCTGTCCCCCTCGCTTCCTTCCCCCCCCACTCCCTCCTTTCTCTTCTCCATCTCTTCATCCTCTCCCTCTCTCTCATGCTCTCTCCACCTTCCCTCTCTTTCTCTCGCCTCTCTCCCTCCCCCCTCTCTCTTCCCCCAACCCCTTCTTCCTCACTCCCTCTTCTCTCCCCATCCCTTCTCTCTTCTCCTACCTCCACCACCCTTCTCGTCTTCAACCTATTTGAAAATTCAGAGAATTGGACCCTCTGTGACCTCGCGAATCTTCCTACGGACGGATCACAGAAATGGGAGATTCACCTAATATTTTTTGTCGAAAATTCAGATCCAACCTGTTTGGAATACACCAATGAAAATTGCCGGCCGCTCCCCACAAAACAGTACTGCCATAGTACTTATCTTCAACTGTACACTCAGGTCAGGTATGGACATGCCCAGATTAAGCGTTACTGCGTCCACTTTCCCCGGACTCCAGGCTCGTCGGTTATCGACCAGCAGATCTGGCATCCCATCCCTGAAACCGAACGCGCAACACACAGTGCCCCGTTGGCCCCTGCAACTCACGGAGCCCTTCGTGAGAATTCATCCCACATCATCATAGGTAAACGAGTCAGTCCATAACAAAGCCTGACCCCAGACACACAGGTGGTTTGGAGAAATTTAAAGGAATCGCTTCCAAAAAGTTACTAACCTCCATTGGGACAACTTCCCACCTGATGAATACTCCGCATAACATTCTTCCTCCTGTAACAAAACTTAATCATCGACGGGTCGGAAGATTCTGAGATACTCAGTCACATTGCCTACTAAATCAGTACGTAAAGATTTGGCAATCCCATAGAGTCAGAGCAACTGAGGCCACATTTACCTACGGCCAGCGTTCGCAATGAATCGAATAACACAGAGGGGCGATACGGTCACAATACAACCTCATTTAATTCAATCGAAAACTCATATAAAGAAAATTGAAGCATGAAAACGCAAAAAAATATTCACAGCAGTCCCACTACTACCTTTCCCTATTTTACCCTGACTGTCGTCCCGTGTCTCACAAAAAAAAGATCCAAAACCATTGGGGGTCTCAATCTGGCAGATTGACATTTACAGATGAAGGGCAGATTCTGTTCACTGCAGATGGCGGATGAAATAATGGAAAAAGAAATAGAGCACCGGAACCTGGAGTTATATCCTGTTTGACCAAATTGAATTTTCACCTGTGTGAGAAATTGAAGGAATTACAACACGCATTGTTGACACAGAGTCCGTATCGCGTGCCTCCAAAATTACATCTCCCCCGGCCCATTTATAACCAGATTGGAAATTCCACTGGGTGGGTTTGTGATCTGATTGCTATGGTTGGTGGGCCGGACTTCGATCCTGAGCAAATCCGCCATCGGTTTAATTAATAGCAGGTGGCTCTGGCTAATCCTCTATCGTCAATGCACTGTGATCTGAGTTTGTGATCTGGATGGGTCCAATAGCACAAACTGCTTAAGTAAGCACAAACCGGCAAGAGTATGTCAGCATGCAGTCGTGTTAAATGAGCTATTAACTTACCTGTTGAATTTTTATATTTGACAAAACGAGATAGTGGAGTTAGATGAATGAGAGAAAGTGGAATAAATGATGGAACAAAAAAGACATGAGAGAGACCTGGCAGGACTTTTTATGATTTTATAGTGGGGTAATTCAATATGCTCCAAAATTGTTGTTTTGCGTTTACCCTCTCGGCGCATAGTTTCGTAAGATCGACTATTCACATCGACCCTAGAGATGGATGTTAGGGTTCCTTGCAGCGGGGGACTGGTTTGAATGATAGGACTGTTGTGTTATAGCAACACATGAAATAAAATGCTGGAAACATCGATGAGAGTTGTATGTTAATATTATTGAATATTTTCTCAAACAATGTTTTGGTAACTTGTGAGCCGGTATAAGGGAATACACAACGCAGAGGGGCATGAACAAAGGGAGGAAGGAAGAAAAACAGTGGAAAGAGACATCAGGAGATCTTGGAGTGAGGACGCGGGAACATGGATACAATACATTACAGGATTCTCAAAGAAAGCAGGATTTGAAGTTGTGTGATATGTTACAAAAGATGAAGGTTTGGTAGGGAAAACAAAATGGGTGAACAGTGTTGGGAAACTGGGGAGATGGATGAAAGAGTGATAGTGTCCAGAGGAAAAAGGGAATGAAAGTGAAGTAAGTATCTATTGGCATTCCCAGAAGGGTTGGGGGATCATGGATGCCCTAGAATATAGGGGAAAAAGGGGAACAGAAGAGGAAGGGGACAGGGAGCGGCGCACATTTAGTTGGCAGCCAGCTATTTGCTTAGCCAAAGGCTCGGACCTCGGCTGCTTGACGACTTACGATGAAACCAAGAGTCGACAAAGTCGATGCCAGGATTGAGTTTCTGCCATGTTCGCTTCTCTCAACGGCATGCTAAATAGCCATAGGTGCCATACTTCAAATCACAGGAGAGATAAACAACCAAACATCTCACAGTTGACTTGGTTATTATCCAGCGATAACTCACAAAAATTACACAACAGAACACTTCGCTTACCCAGTGTGATCTTTGTGTCTATTCAAGTTGTGATAACTGATTAAATCCTCACACAACAGAACATTTAAGGTTTCTCCATGTGAAGTTATTCGGGACTTCAAGTTTGATAATCACAAAAATCGAAACACACAAATTTAGTTAACCATGGTAGGTTAGTTCGGGACTCAAGTGATAACCACGAAATCTTCAACATCAGGATACTTTGAAGGGTTCTCTACAATGTAGTTATCGTGACTATAAGTTTGATACCTATAACATCTCTGAAACCAGAACATTGTAGTAGTTTCCCGTGATTCGTTGTGTCTATTAAGTTGATAACGTGATAAAAACTTACGACAGAGCACTCAAGTTCTTCCCGCAAGTATTATTCGTGCTCAATATAACTACTAAGAAATCCCTACAAACAACAGAACATTGTAAGTTTCTCCCAGTGTGATCGTTGGTCTATTAAGTTTGATAACTGGGAATCATCCTTACAAACACAGCACACGACAGGTTTTCTCCCAGGGAGTCTATTGGACTTTCAAGTTATACTGACTAAATCCTGACAAACACAGAACATTGTAAGATTTCTCCCAGTGATTATCGTGATTTCAAGTAATACCAACGGGAAAACCTGACAACACAGAACATTTGTAAGTTCTCCCCAGTGGAGTAGTCGTGGACTTCAAGTTGATAACTGGACTAAACATAAACCAAACATTGTACGGTTTTCTCCAAGGTGCCTCGTTGTTCTATTCAAGTTTGAACTGACTAAATCTTACACACCAAACTATACGTTCTCCCCAGTGCGTGTCGGGGGGGACTTCAAGATTGATAACTGACAAAATCTGAACAACACGAACATTGTAAGGTTCTCCCCAGTGTGATAGTTGTGATTACAGTGATAACACGAAATCTTAAACATACCAGAAATTGTAAGTCCTCGCCATGGAGTTGTTTTGTGGTTTTCAAGTATAAAATAATAAAACCTAGAACACACAGAACATAGCTCTCCCATGTAGTCGTTTGTTTGACCACCTGTTGAATCTATTGGGAAATGATTTCTTGTTGAAGAATGGCATTGGAAAGAAACGGATTCTCATTTGTTCTCTCAAGAGAGAACAATCACTAATCGGTCATTGTGTTTTACGGCAAAGAATGGAATATAATCAGTACAAATACAGTTCGACTTCTTTAAAGGAAAGAACATCGATTTGCAAGTTTTACAAGTTTCACGATTGGCCAATAACAACCAAATGAACCTCAGATACCGATTGAAAATAAAGCAAGAAAAGAGCATCAAGATGTGCAGACATCAGCAGGATTGTTTGAGTGGTGTATCTTGGTGTTTGTGTAGGTGTGGTATTAATTAAAGAACTTAATACAACGCCCCTTTATAATGCTGCAGTGAAAAAAAAAAAATAACCGGTTACAGACTCATTTGTCGCACATGACTTAGACCCATGAATATATTCTTACTAGATTCATTGCAATGAATAATATAAAATTGTAAATTCAACGTAAAAAAAGGAAGACAAACAGGTTCGAGTCCCATTGAAAATAGAAGACCCACAACAAATAAACTGGGCTCAGGAGAACCTGGATGGATTCACATTGGCTGTTACCCTCTACTCAAACATACAGGACAGCAAGCTATTAAAAAAAAAAAAATAAAAAATACCACATAAATAATAAATCTCGGCTGAGCCAGACCAGAGTATCCGCTCAATTGAAATCGACATACATTCCCATTAACTAGACCATAAAGGAATTTGGCTCTCCAGATACAAGCAGCAGGTTAATTCACTGTTGGAGACGTTAGATTGAAAACGTAGAAACATATTAATATTTCTCAATCAATACTGTTGTCAAACATAAACCGATCAATAAATTCTCAAACTTGCACCCATTACTTGGGGAACATTTTGTAAGTTTCCTCGATTTGTCACTGTTCTGGAGAAGATTTTGTATGGCTTTCGGGTAATAAATTGGACTTGCCACAAACGGACTAGAATCATATAGTGAACCTTTGTTCCTCATGGATAAGCGGCTCAAACGAGTAAGTTGCCTCGTAATGTTCCATTAAAAGATTTTTAAAGTTTTTTTTGTTCAACAATCGCTGCCGCATCAATTACGGGTAGGACATTTTTTTAGTGTACCATTTACGCCAAAATGACCTCAAATTTTATACAGATCAGATTGCTGTGTCTACATATCAATCAGACTCAAAAAGCAACGATACCCATTAAACCAAGTTGTGTCAAGCACAAATGCGCCTTTATTATACTTATCGTTTTAAAGACGTCTAATAATTAAATTTTTAATTCTCTAAATTTTTTCTTTGGGGGGAGGGGGTGGAAACTTAAATTAGAATGCGAAAAAAAGAAAAAAACTTTCTCTAACATTTTTTTTGGGGGACCAATCCATTAATGGATGATCTTGGACCATACACAACCCCACCAATTCAGTCGAAATCAATCACTAACATTAACACTGCAAATAAAAAATTGAATGTAAAAATGAAAAACATTTTGTCTCAAATTTTTTGGTGGAGGGGTGAATCATTAAACATGTAAAAAATCAAAAAAAAATTTTTTCTCTAATTTTTTTTTTGGGGGGGGGTGGATTTGGAAATATTTAAACAGTAAAATACAAAAAAAAAAATCGAATTTAGTTGAAAACAATTGCGAAAAAATTCTTTTTCTCAATTTTTTTTTGGGGTGTGAAATCCATAAAACATGTAAAATGCAAAAAAAAAAATAAAAATTCCAATTTTTTTGGGGGGACAAATACCAATCTAATGCAAGATCCTGGACCAACTCATCCCACACATCTGTCAAGTCAACACTTAAATGTAGAATCAAAAAAGAAATCACATTTGAAAAAAATTGCTAAAATTTTTTTTTCTACAATTTTTTGGGGGGTGGAATCACTAATAACATATAAATATCAAAAAAAAAAAGATTCTCTAACTTTTTATGGGGGGAGAGGGGTACAAGTCAAATCATGGCATGATCCTTGTCCATACTGACCCCACAAGTTTGTCGAAATCCGTCAGAGTTCTTCGTAATACAAAAATTATAACATTCACTACGCTCAGGCACGCTCACAGCGACGCTCACGGCTCACGCGGTGTATGATATAGCTCTTGAACACGACTAAAACATCAACTGATTCCCTGACTTTACTTGCATGAAAAAAGATTTAATTATCTGGTGCGTTTCAGAACTAACGACAGAGCACACACACACCCGAGACAATTAGAATAGCAAGAGATAAACGAATGAGGATGGGTGACCTGTAGATCGGAATAACTGACGGCCGGGACCAGCGTACCCAGTCGCGGTTTGGAGAAGGAAAGGAGGGGAAGGGGTGTCGACGTGTGTAAGAAGTACGTTCTGTGGAACAAACGATCCTAAAAAGTGTAATCATA
>JAXMNL010000470.1:0-12306 GCA_035128595.1 Eptatretus atami | reverse complement strand
GTGGAAGCAACACCGTCGTTATTACGTCACTTCCGGTTGCCACGAACGGTGCTTTGGAATGTGCCGAGTCTGGAATGTCATATTTACTATTATTCTGTCCTCACTATACGTGAATCTGTACAGATAGACAGAGAGATAAACACTGTCTCACACGTTTAACATTCACAAGATAAAAATCAAACAAAATCGTGTTTATACACCGCACAGCGTTTAACATTCGCTGTTTCGCTGTTAAACATTCGATGTTTAACGTGCGGTCCTATTTTTATTTCCACAACATTAGGACTCTCTTAATGTGTCATCTTTAAGATCGGGATGTGGAAGAAGAGAACGAATAAATAGTGGGGAGGGTAGAGGATGGTTTGTCTTGAATGGGAGAAATAATGAGGAAGTAATGGAAGAGTGTGATGGAGTCTGAGGGGAAGAAGAATAAGAGAAGAAGAAGAAGCAGAGGTTATTAATTTGAGAATCACAAGTGAAATGCCATCAGGTGTGAAAAAATTCTCCATCTCTCTCATCCCTCTACCTCTCTCCCCTCTCTCTTTCTCACTCTCCCTGTATCTCTCTCTCCCCCCCCTCTCTCTTTCTCTCCCTCCCTGTACCTCTCTCTCCCTCCTCCCCACCCCCTTCTCTTTCTTCACCTCATTTCGAAAAACTTCAGAGACTTTGGTACCCTTTGTGACCTTCGGGTAATCTTCCCTACGGGCAGTTGAGCCACAGAACAATGTGTGAAGTTCACGTCATCGTTTGTCGATATCAATTCCCGACTTCTCCACAACTGTTTGGAATACACCATGAAAGATATGCCGGCCATGGCTCCCCACATCAAACAGTGACTTGCCATAGTTCATTTCTATTTCAACTTGTACACTCAGGTCAGGTATGGGAGCTTGTGCCGGAGCAGCGCGTTACTGTGTCCACTTTCCGCCGGGACTCCAGGGGCCTCCGTCTGGTCATCCCCCAGGCAGATTCCTGGCCCATCCCCATCTCCTTGAGATGCCGATCAACCTGCTTTAACCACGAGGCACGTGGTCGGCCTCCTCCACTCACGAGGTTCCTTCGCTGAGAGAATTTGGAAAGCAGGATCAGCGTCAGGTAAACGAGTCACACGTCCATACCACCACAGCTGACGCCCACTGACTCTGCAGGTGGGTTTGGAGAATATTTATAAAGGAATTCATGTACTTTTCCCAAAAGTTTACTAAGCCGCCCATTTTGACACACTTCCGGTGACCTGATCGACATGACTTCCACAAATTAACATCCCTACCCTGGCCTAATGATGTAACCCAAATGTGGAATCATTCTGACTAGGGGTGGTCTGTTGAAGATTTCTGAAGGAATTTACTCAGTCCACCATTTTGACCTACTTAAAGTCACGTGACCAGGAAAAGCTTTGTAATCCTCATTACCAGTCAGGAGCAGATCCTCATTACCTCATTTGTAATCCTCATTACCAGTCAGGAGCAGAACCATGCTGCCAAATTTCAGCCTAATCGGCACAGCGGTTTCGCCAGAGAAATCGAAATAGGACACAGACGGGAGGGACAGATGGACAGACTGTGCACGATGACAATACCTCATCTTGAATTCCAATTCCAGAAAAGCTCATAATAAAGGAAAATGTGAAGCATGAAAACACAGATGAGAAAAAATTCTTCAACAGGAGGTTCCCAGCTACTTACCTTTCCCCTTGTTTACACCTGACTCGTGTTCGTCTCCGTGTTCCTCACAAGAAGAAAAAGCTCCAAAACACATTGGGTTCTCAGGATCTTGGGCACAAGGGATTGACATGTCAGGATCAAAGGGCAGGAGTCTCCTTTGTCCACCTGCAGGAATGGCGGATGAAATGTGAACTGGGGGAAAAGAAATAGGACCACCGGACCTGGAGGTTACCTGATCCCTGGCCTGGTTTTGGAACCCAAATTTGGAAGCTTTCTCACTGGTGTGTGTGGAGAAGAGGATGTTGGAAGGAATTTACGTGACCGCCATTTTGACACAGTTACAGTCACGTGATCGCCTTGACCTCCAAAATTTAACATCTCTCCCCTCGCCTCATGTTTTCACCCAAATTTGGAAACATTCTCACTGGTGGGTTTGGATCATGCCTGGTGTTGGCTTAATGGTTCGGGTGGTGGGCTTGAGATCCTGAGATCCTGAGTTCAAATCCTGCTTGGCTGTTGAATTAATACCAGATGGGGTTGATTCTGCCTATCATCCTTCTGAGGTCGGCAAAATGAGTGCCAGCTTGCTGGTATCCTGTGTTGAGAGTGGTGATCCGTCCAGGATTGTGTCCAATAGCCAAGGACACTGCTTAAGAGCATCAACACTCTGCACAGAGTATGGTCCCGATGATGAATGGTCAGTGCGTGGTTAGAATGAGCTTTACACTTTACACTGTTGTATTTTTTTATATTTTGATACATGAAACAGAGGGTATAGTTGGGAAGGATAGATGGAGGATGGAGGGAAAAGTGGTGAAATTAAAAAACGGATGGGAACAAGAAAAAGAGCAATCAGAGATTGCATACCCTTGCCAGGACTTCTTTTGAGTGGTGTATTTTTATTGGTTTTAGGGTAAATCCAATATGGGTGCCAAACCATTTGTTGTATTTGTTGCGTGTCCTTATTTTCCATTTTGGCAGTTTCACCAGAAGGGGTTTTGGCGGACATTGAGTGCCCTGAGCAAATATAGGGGGGACAGATCACAGACGGAGGATGGGAGAGGGGGACCAGGCCGGAGAGGGGCGCACATTTTTGTTGCAGCCAGCTAATTGCTTTCCCCAAGAGGCCGTCGGACCTCGGCTGCTTGACAGGGGTTACCGATGACACTCAGAGGAGTCGTACCAGGAAGGTAGATGCCAGGGTTGAGTTTCTGCCTGCTCGCTTTCTCCTCACTGCTTGCTATAGCCATAGGTTTGCCATCACTCGGAATCATCACAGGAGAGCTATCGACAACCAAACTCTTCTCACCAGTGTGAGTTTGTTTATGTTTATTCAAGGCTGATAACTCATGAAAAAAATTACAACACAGAACACTTTTCGTTCTCCCAGTGTGAGTTAGTTTGTGTCATTTCAAGTTGATAACCGACAAAATCCTAAACACACAGAACATTTGTACGTTTCTTCCCAGTGTAGTTAGTTTGTGTCTTTCAAGTTGATAACACGAAAACTTAACACCAGACATTGTACGGTTTCTCCCCAGTGTGAATTGTTGTGTTTATTCAGGTTGATAAGCACGAAAATCCTTAAACACACAGAAAATTTGTACGTTTCTCCCCAGTGTGAGTTCGTTGTGGCTTTCAAGTTGATAACCGACTAAAATCCTTACAACACACAGAACATTTGTACGGTTTCTCCCCAGTGTGAATCGTTTTGTGATTTCAAGGTTGATAAACTAAAATCCTTCAAACACACAGAACATTTGTACCGGTCTCCCCAGTGTGAGTTCGTTTGTTGTTGCCCGTTGGTTGGAATGCTGATTGAAATGATCTTCTTTGTTGAAGAACTGTGCAGAGTTGGGAAAAGAAACGGATTTCATTTGTTTCTCTGCAAAGAAGAAGGAACCACACATCACTAATTTGGTCAGATGTGTTAACTGCAAAGAATTGTGGGATATAATCAGTGTCAGGTTAATTCAATGTTCGACTTTCTTTTTAAAGGAAAGAGAATCGATGTTGCCTGTTAACAAGTTTGACGATTGCCAATAAACAACCAGCAAGATGAACTCAGATGACCGATGAAAAATAAAACAAGAAAAAGAGCAATCAGAGATTGCAGACACTCACCAGGAGTTGTTTTGTGTGGTTACTCTGTGTGGTGTTTGTGTACTGGTGTGTTATGTAATTAATAAGAGATAATTCAACTGCCACTTTATAACTGCTGCAGTGATGACCGGGTACCAAGACGTCCCGCTTTGATGCAACCCCGCTTTATCAGACACTGACCCTGACCCTGACATTATTTTCATTATTATTCATTATTCAATTGAATTTAGAATGGGATTAAAAAAATTAAATTCAAATGGAAACCAAACAGGTTCGAGTCCTGCATTGGAGAAATCAGAAGGAACCGAACAAGCAAAAAGCAAACATGGTCATCAGGAGGAACCTGGATAGGATTCACATTTCAGCTGCTACTCCTCTACCCCAAACAATCCAGGAACAGCCAATGAACTATTTTTTAAATTAAAAAAAAAAAAAAACCCCCACATGAAAAAATTAAATAAATCTGGCTGCCAGACCATGCGTCCGCTCAAGTTGAAATTTAAAACATACATTCCCCATTACGACTAGATCATAAATGTGAAGTTTCGGCTTCTCCCCAGATACAATCAGTGTCAGGTTAATTCAATGTTGGGACGTTAGATTGATAAAGCGGTTCCAGGGAAAACATTTTTAATATTTCTCTTCAATCCAATATGGCTGTCAAACCATGTGACGATCAATTATCCTCAACAAACTTGTCACCCATGATTTTTTGTGGTTTTTTTTGTTTAAACATACGGCTGCCGAATCAGTGACCGATGACGTCATCATTATTTTTTCTGTGTTCCATTTTAGCCCAAGATGACCTCAAAAATTTTCATACTGAAGATGTGGTGTTCTACATATGCAATTATGACGTCAGAACGAAGGCATCGATGAATATTTTAAAAAATCACACTTTTCCTCCATGAGGAGAACTTGCTGTGTGTCAAGTTTCAATTTTTTCCTTGGTGCGGTTTCAGAGATACACAAATCCAACGTTTTTCCTTTTCCAACATGGCCACGTGACCTATGACGTCATAATTATGATTAAAACATTCTCATGAGTGTCGCACCGAAGGTGAAAATTTCGTCTCAATCCGACAAGCGGTTGCGGAAAGACACGAAAGTTATGCGGACAAGACAGACAGAAAGACAGACAGAGAGACAGACAAACAAACGGACCCAAACACAATACCCTCTCCCTCGGCGAGGGTTAAATATCTTGTGATGAGATTACGATGATGTTGAACTCTGAGTGAGAATAATTCTAAATTTAAAAACTTTATTTAATGCACTTTAAGCACAGGTTCAAACCAAAGCTCCAAACACAGATATCTGGGATTTATAAGAAACTGGACTTCACATGTGCATGGTCATCTATCACAAATGACCCAGAAGCCCCGAAGACCATAAAGACCCAAAACCCCAAAAAACCTGACTACCCAAAGACCCATGAAGACCCAAAAGACCCCTCAGACCTTAACACCATTTAGACCCTTACACCCTTCAGACAGATAAGACAGCTGAGACCTTGACACTTGGACCACTTGGACCTTCTTACATCACAAATGAAATTCAAGTAAATATAATAAATATCACCAATATTACAAAATAAATGTTTGGATGATGATTGGTGTAAATCATGACAACACAGTAAATCTGTGACGTCAGTCTCTGCAACGACGTGTGGAGAGGTGAGCGTAGCGAGCCGGTCCACGCTAGTTATGATAAAAATCAGGTTCACACCTTTGTCTTGAGGACATTCATCCACGATCTCAACTTGATCTTCACTTTCACAACATGATCTGAAAAAAAAAACATCATAAAAAATAAAATAAATTCAACATGATTGAATCAAGAAATTGTCACAATCAACACGTCACCACACCCAATTCAATCAGATAACTTTACTCAAATTAACCAGGTTAACTTAAACTTATCCTTTACCAATACAAAGAAATAGGCCAAAAACGATGTATGGTGAAAGATCTACAGGGTGTTCCAAAAAGACAACTTTGGTTGTTAATATTGTTGCGGATCCGGGGTTCGAGGCTCGACGAGGGGAAGCCCTGGGTCCCTCCCAATGCCGTTCTTGATGCCGCCGCGGACAGATAACTCACGTGCAGACAAGTTGCGAAGCAAACACGAACGCTGATTGGTACTGCCAATCCTGGCAGGTTAACACTCACATACTTCACGTGTTTCCGTTTCCGGTGGATTGACCCACCAAGCGAGTTCCGTGCCCTCGATGGTACTTGTGTTAACTTACCGTCGCAGTACAGCGAGGCGAGCTGCCAAGTACGCACCAGCTAATAAGAGCAAATTATTGGTACAGAACTTCCAGGAGAACGTGTGTGTGGACTCGCTGAACCAATAGGAAAAAGACAGAACGAGCTGGTACATTTATCATTTAGCAGGTTTATTGATAATTATGGTGAGGAAAGGCATGTGGCACAATAATAAAAGGTTTTAATACAAGAGCAATGTCTCAGCATGGATTCATGGGGTGAGGCAAAAAAAATGCAAGTATTTACAAGAGGACAGAGTGTGGAGCTCACCCGATACAGATAACTTACACATTCTTAACTTACACTACACGACAGGGGAATCAGACACACACCCGAGGAAATTAAACAGCAAGAAAGATAGAGACAGCTGAGGTGATTGCAACCTCAGAATACCTGGAGGGCCGACGGACCAGCGTGAACCCAGTCGCCTCGGTGGGAAAGAGGGAGGGAAATGGGGTGTCTACGGTGCGTGAACGAGGTGCGTGTCTGGTGGAGAGCAGAATGGGGCTCTAAAAGTGTGACCAGAGTCCAGAAAAAAGTACACCTGGGAATGGAGAAACCACAGGGCTGGTGTCTGGAGAACAAGCACAAGTGAGCGAAGTCCAACACCAGGCAGAAGGACGATCCAGCAGAGAGTTCCTGGTCACGTCGTCCAAACACACTGACTTACACAAACCTTCTCCTCTATCTCCGTTCCACCTCATTCCCTCTGGACGCACGAACAATCAACACAAAGCACCAACCGTCCTTTTCAGGGCTCACTGATTGTCACACCTCACTCACACCAATTAATCAACACCACACACATTCACCTTCGCAACTCTCAAAACAGTTTGGATTGCACATTCCACCCCCCCCCCCCCCCTTATTTGGACCCATGTGAACCCGCCGACTCTTCTTCTCTTGTTTCCCAGAATGACTGTGACACCTGTTCGTACCTGTGACAAGTGACTGGCGAGGAGGCGGTTTATGTACGTGACATAAGGATTTCTACATCGTCACACCCTTGTGTGTACGTTCTCTTTACAATCATTATAAACAACTTCTTACAAACTGTCCGGTTCTCTGTTTGTGTTAGTTAATCTATTTTTTTTAATTTACACTTTATCCCTGAATGTTGATGGTCAAGGTCGAACAGCGTCTAAACAAACATTTGGCGATCCAAGACACCTCCTTGGTCGGGTACCCAATCAAATGGACTGGGTAACCTGTTGTTTTTCTTCTGTTTATTTCTTATTTTTCTTCCACCGACAATTTGCGGTTTCTTTCGCTTTAAAAATAATTTTCTCAGGAAGGTAAGTCCGATCGACATGAAATTTTCACCATAGTATGTATCTTTTTTGATAGCATACTGAATTGATAATTGTGACGTCATAGGTCACGTGGTACGGGCGCCATGTTGAAAAAACGATAAACTTTGGACTTCTGTATCTCTGAAACCGTGCAATGGAAAATTTTTTCGCTTCATACATTGTAATGAACTCCCAATGGGGAAGACGGTGATTTTTCGTGACGTCATCAGTGAAGCGGTATCCCGGTGAAAATTCGTCAAGTAGAACGCTGCATAGGAAAAATCTGAAATTTCTTGAGCCACATCGACACAGTTCACTGTAGAAAAAATATATTATGACGTCAAAGGTGACTTGTTTCGGCAGCCATCTTGTTTTGAATTTTTTTTTTTTTAAAATCTTCTCCAGATAATCTAAATCATCTTCCATCATGTCTGTATACATAGTAAAAATTATGACGTCACACGTCACATGGTTTGGCGGCCATCTTGGATAGAAAAACGCACCTTATTCCATTAACACGTATTCCACTACAGGATTGGAGGCAGAATGTAAATTTATGATGTCATAGGTCACATGGTTCGTCAGCCATGTTGGATTGAAAATTAATAAATTTAAAAATCTCCTTCTCCAGAACGGAGGACAGAATGAGGCAAAATTTCACACACACTTTCCCCAAGACATCCTTTCACAAGTTTGTTAATTCTAATTGATAGGTCACATGGTTTGGCAGACATATTGGATTTACCCTGAAACCTTCAAACATCTTCTCCAGAACGGCTGGTCAGATCAAGGGGAAACTTCACATAATTATTGCACACGAGCAGTGAATATAAGTTTGTTAATTTCTAATTGATAGGTCTCATGGTTTGGCAGCCATGTTGAGTCAAGAATTATATTAAATAATGTTTTTTCTGGAACCACATATCTATCGAAGTGAAACTTGGCAACTATCATACACAACAATGTTTGCACATTTGGTGAAAATTATGATGTCACAAGTCACATGCTTTGGACTCCATCTTGGATAGAAAAACGCACCTTGTCTGATCAACACGAAACTTAACGAGCCTGATCCACCACCCCATTAGATGGAGAATTTAAAATTATGTTGTAATAGGTCACATGGTACGCAGCCGTATTGGATTGAAAATTAATAACTTAAAAGTCTTCTTCTCTGAAACGGCTGAACAGATTGAGGCAAAACTCCACATGTATGACCGCCTCTCCATGACGAATAAAAAGTCCTCCCCCCTTTTGATGTACCACACATCGTTTGGCAGCCATTTTGGATTGAAGGAAAAATATTAAGTACTATTTACTGTGGAACGCTTAATCAATATATGTGAAACTTCACAATTATAATCGAGCCGACATGTGCAACATAGGTTTAAAATTTCAACCGATCAGCCACACGGTTTGGCAGTCAGAATTATTTAATTAGTTGAATATGAGAACTTTTCGATTTTTTTTTTTTTTCCAGAAGGCTCACCTGGCTGCACCTGCACGCGTTTGAGGGTACAGGAATAGAAATTCAGTTGAAGCCGACAATGTCCCCAGGAAATAGGACTACATACGTAATAAATAGATTGAACACTTTGTGCTTTCCGTTCTAACTCGTCTGTTCCACGCTGTCTCGAAGCAGGGCTGTATTTTTATCACTATTAAATAATGTTTTCTCTGGAACCGCTTATCCTATTGAAGGGAAACTTTGCAAAATTCTCATTTCAGTCTCACGTTGTATCAAAGGCGGACGTCTGGGTACCCGGTCATCACTGCCAGCAGTTATAAAGTGGCAGTTTCTAGTTGTTATTATAATTATCATTTGTCAAACAATAAACTACTGTGTGAACATGAAAGATGAGTTTGTGTTCCAACCTTCGTACGGAGGGAACGAATCATCGACGAACTCGGACTCGACCTTCACTTTCACAACGGGATCTGAAACACAAACAAATCCGTGAAATAAAAACGAAACTTTCAGGAAGAACAAGATGTCGGTCCGGAGTGAACGTCACGTCACGGGTCCGGGCTCCTCGTCCTCGGGTGAACCGACCATGGACCCGCTGTGTGAGGGACGGACTCTCGGATCGACCGTGTGTCCTCCATGGAAGCCGCTCGTGGATCCCGGGTGTTCGCTTTGTGATCTTCCACACAGACATCTCGGATCATCGCGATCGTCCTCACTCGAGGACACTGAACACGTGACTGAAGAGGCTGAAATTCCGACAAAATAAAACCACGTGATCACGAAAGTCATCGAATCGCGGTTTCTCAGCGGCAGATTCGCGCCGCCAGTCACGTGACCGACGAAACAATGAGAAAACTAATTAATTGATCGTGTTACGAGAAAAACGACCAAACCGTTAAAATTCTGAATAAAATGATGAGATTAATATTACAACTCAGAAGCCAAAACCTGAATCACAAGAATATCAAGTGGAGATCCAGTCTCTGTCACGTGGTGGAAACAACACCGCGGTATTACATCACTTCCGGTTACCAAGATCGATGTTTGTAATGTGCCGAGTCTGGAATCTCATATTTACTATTATTCTGTCCTCACTCTGCGGGACCTGTACAGATAGACAGGAGATAAACACTGTCCACACGTTAACATTCACAAGATAGAAATCAAACCAATCGTGTTTATACACCGCACAACGTTTAACATCACAAGATAGAAATCAAACAATCGTGTTTATACACCGCACAGCGTTTACACACAAGATAGAAATCAAACCAATCGTGTTTATAACGCACAGGTTTAACACAAACATGATACACATTACGGGTTTGTTCATATTCCGACGTGGTTGTAGACATGTCTGGCGCTGTACTTCGGTCGTAAAAAAAGAGTAAAATCATGTTCAGCTAACGTTAAAGATATACACAAGATAGAAATCAAACCAATCGTGTTTATACACCGCACACGTTTAACATTCACAAATAAAATCAAACCAATCGTGTTTATACACCGCACAGCGTTTAACACTCGTGTTTAACGTGGTCCTATTTTTATTCCACAAGATTGGACTCTCTTAATGTGTCCTCTTTAAATCGGGATGTGGAAGAAGAGAACGGAATAAATAGTGGGAGGGTAGAGGATGGTTGGTTGTCTTGAATGGGAGGATAATGAGGAAGTAATGGAAAGAATGGATGGAGTGAGGGGGAGAAGAAGAGAAGAAGAAGAGGTTATTAATTTGAGAATCACAAGTGAAATCCCATCAGGTGTGAAAAATTCCCTGTTCGGTCTTCGCAGAACAGAGAGCTAATAATGAAGGACACGGACCAGTGTTCATTCAAGGAAGCCATGTTGCACGTCCCGCATCCTCCGGTCCGAGGTGACTCACGAGATACGTGTCCACTGTTTGTAATGTCATCGTCATCCACGAGGTGTGATATTCAACAAGATAACACCTGTAATGAAGAGGGGACCAAGCAAAGGGAAAAAATATGAGACACTTGGGTACGGGTGGTAGGTCCCATAATGGTGCGTGACCCCATTGTGCTGTCATAGACCCCATTGTGGTGCCGTAGTCCCCGTGGTGTGCTGCGGGTATTCTAACGTACGCCCCATTTTACCCCCTCGACCCCATCCATAACAATATTGAAGAATGCCGTGTCACCCTCATCATCCACCAATTATCCTGTTTTCCTCAATGGACCCACACTCCTCTAAACGGTTAACCCCTTCCTTCTCTTGTACCTAAAGAATATCTTAACCTTGATGTTGAACCTTCTTGGCTTCGTCCTTTTCATCTTCCCTTTTGTCTTGCCGAGTTATTTTACCTCCTCTACTAATGTGCAAACACATCTTCCATTGTTGCCTTTTCATCAACACTTGGTGTTTGTGGTATGAACACTTCAAAATATTTTATTTACCTTTTTACACCTGTTTTCATTGTCACTGTTGTTTTAGTGTTGCTGTTGAAGTATGTCCAGTGGAAGTGCCTGTCGGGATTTGGCTCAGGAGATGAGACGAGGGTCGTAAACGAGATGAAGGTACCGTGGATCAAATAAAAGGGAAATAAAATAAAATGGGAAAGATTATTTTAAATCCGAACTAAAACCCATCGCAACGCACCCTTGTGTCTGCCACACACACAAGGAAGGGATCTATCTGAATGTATACAATGGAATAACTACTTGGGACACCTGTATGTTGTATGCATACGTTCCGAGAACCGTAACAGTATATTTCCTTAAAAGGAACGTTTGACGGAGGAGGAGGCTGAGGCCCATCAAAGGCTGCCCTCTTATACCAACCTCTGGTTGTTTGGCCATGTTCTATCCTTATAAATGCTGAACGTCAAGCAAGGAAGCAGAACGTGTGTTTTAATGTCTTTGGTGTCACTCAGCCAGGGTGACAAACCACCACCCTCCCAGGCTTAGAGTGGTGCTCCAACAATGACACCACTGAGTCTGGTTTTCAAACGTTCTTGAAAAACGTACGGACTGTAATACAAAGATGAACTATTCAACTTTAGATTGAACAGATCAATGGTCATGTGAACTTTGTAAATCATGATGCACATCACAACTGGAGTTAGAATCATCTCATGTTGGCTCTCTTCGAGTTGTTTGTCTTTTCTCTTTCTGTCTACATCTCTCTCTCCCTCCCTCTTCCCCCTTCTCTCCAACACTATCTCCCCTCTCTTCTTCTTTCCCACTCTCTCTCCCCCTCCCCCTCTCTTTCTCTCTCTCCCTCTCTCTCCCCCCTCTCTTTCTCCCCTCTCTTTTCCTCTCCCTTTCTTCTCTCTCCCCCTCTCCCTGTACCTCTCTCTCCCCCCATCTCTCTCTCCACTTTCTCTCTTCACCCCCTCCCCTCTCTTTTCTCTGAGATAAAAGATGGTGGTGAACAGCTATTTGAAGACCTGGAGGGAGGAGTGAGATTGAAAAGTGTGTGCGAGTTTGTTCCAGAGTGGGAAAAAAGAGGAATGAAAGAGTGAAGGTGAGCAGTGATTCATGATTTTGGCA
>JAXMNL010000469.1:20728-38228 GCA_035128595.1 Eptatretus atami | reverse complement strand
GATCCACACAAACAGCGAATCTCGATAAACAAATTATACAAGCAAATCCAAAAAGCCACAACTTCAACGACACACCGACATAAAACATACAACCGTAATGCGTCACCATACCCACACACACCCTACAAAGAAACACACAGAACACAAACTACATATACCTCGAAAATACCTTGGCACCACACAATCACCCAGCACGACTTTACAACACACAGTCATCTTAAACACCACACTACACTTCATTTTTACCAATTAATAAAAAACAATTACCCAACTCATGCGACAAACGCAATGAACTCAAAGAAATATCACCTCACACTACACTACATGTGAAGAGCAACGCAACACTACCCTACACAACATATAAAATACATCACATACATCAAAACCATCACACCATACATAAAAAAAGATTACCATTACCACAACCACACACACCACACAGTAAATGCCCAAATAAACAAAACATGCCACGCCAGCAACCTACATGAGAAATACCAAACTCACACAGGCTACACACCATACAACACAAACACGATTTTACCACACAATAAATAAACACTCACATACCCCAATAACCAAAAACCACCATCATCATTCACGACAATCTATCACCCACATAAAAAAGCTTATCTACTACTATAGTGTACAATCTCACTAACATCATTTAAAACTAACAGACCATTACGGCAACATCCACACAACACACAAAAACGACCCAACACACCATCGTAACACAAACATATTAAAGAATTATCTACATACTGAGCACACGAGCAAACACACAACTGAGATCTCATCGATCACGTAGTAAATACGACCTACCCAAATATACACTAACATGTCAAACCCATCACATAAGGCAACCCACTAAGAGAACAAGTATTGAAAAACCGCCCAGACAGCACATTCACAATAAAAATACTCAGCCTATACCTGGACAGCTACTCGAAATGACACATGATAAAAAACTTATCACAATTAACACCTTCCACATTCACACAAACACATATAAAAAACACCACACGACACAGTTTAAGAATACAAGCACACACACATGTAAGAAAACACACGAGACAACGCAGCCCTGTACCCGACAAATTAAAAAAGATCCATTCACATATACACACTCAGCAACTCATAATGATACAAAACCACCGGCGAAACCAAACACCACACACATAAACAAGAACGCCACCAACTCACACACATCATACAATCCAACAGCGACAATACAGGACCACATCGAGAAAATATCACCAACACACAACTCGAATCAACCCAACACAACACCAGGTTAAAAATAGATCACTTACTCAACTCCAGTCACACTGATAGCCAAAACAAGTTCCCTCATCATACAACAGCAAAATACCAAATCACTTAGCGACATCATTATAAAAGTGCGACCCATCCACCATCGACACTATAAAGATAACCTGTATTACGGCTCATTAATCACACCCATCAGACTACATCACCACTAAAACAACAAGGCGACACTGATAATCAGACAACATAAGAAAATCACTTTCTGACGACATCGAGTGTAGTCAAGCATATAAGACAGCCTTCTCACACTCATGTATCAACACCACACACACACCATAAAGTAAGACGACACGAACAATAACAACATTCACATGCATCGAACATGAGATTCGGCACACACAGAACTATCAATTAAGTCAACATACATAGAACCTACCACATAACACTCACTATCAACAACACAACGAAGAATGTTCGAACACACTCAACGACAACACATACATCAAAGAACACCAAACCCACTACACACATAAAAAAGCTCGACTCAATCATACCACAATCAACCCACCAAACACACTAGTCCACAAAACAACGAGTCTAAACACTACCAAACCAAAACACCACATTTTATACAACAAACTAGCGCAACAACTTAATCGCCAGGCACATGTTCTCACAGAGCATAAGGAAAAAGCCCCACGATACATCCACATCACGTAAAGATATACATCCTATAACAACAACGCCAAGATGCAGTGCATACTGCCCAAGAAACCTGCCATACAAAGCCACAACACTAAATGCTTGAGTGTGAAAACACCACACACACAGGAAAAACACACCACCACACCACACAAACACACACAACATAGTAGACTAATTGCCCTAAGGCTAGCGACACAACCCTATCAGAGAGCTATTCTCTCACAGTTGAGCAAGCACTACCTATCTACGCACACACCCACACATTTAAGAAACATTAGCAACACACAGTCCAATACTAGTGAAAACGAGCCACGCAACACAAACAAACCTGATCCACACACACATTAAAATATACTGCCACACGACATCCTAACCAACACACTCAAATTAACTACCACAACAAACAGCGACAAGCACACTCAGTAAAGTAATGCGACCACATCCAGAAACACAAACCTACTATCACTATAAGAAACACCTCATCGACAATATCAATTGACAACCAACAGTACTAATGCATCACATCACACACATAAATACAATAACACCACTACGACAGTACCATTCCGACCACTGCACATGATGACTCCAACAAACACAGCACGACCACCAACATCACATACAACAGATCTCACACTACGCACATTAAAAATAATGACCAACGACACACATTCCAACTACTCACACAATTACAGACAAGACAGCACAGCACAGAAGCGAGCTAGAAAAGACACCGCACAATCAATGACACCAACATACACTATATGAGAGATTTCAGCCCATCACATTAATAGGACACAAGACACACATAAGAAAACATCCACAGCGCACACCACATATAAATAACCACCAGTACATACGCATGCTATACATACATTAAGAGATCATAAACTTCCAATCTATTCTATCGTACATAAATAAAACACCACAACAGCATAAAAACACCACACACGATTAAAAAAACACCAACACAATGCCAAGTCACACACACATCGAGTAAAACACCACACGAAATGCTCTACAACATCAAACTTCAATCTATCATAAACAAACCATCATCACACATCTTAGAATGATTCAAAACAACTCACAACAGCCCATAATAATAGCTACCACCGCACACATCACTAACGCTATAATAAACAATATCAGCAGAACAACAAACAACGAATGCAACACCAAAGCCCCCCACAAAAACCGATCAACGCAAATCTGCACAACGAGTTTATCAGCTACCAACAAACAACAGACGAGAGAAAGTTATACCAAAACATCACCCACACACATATAGAACCCACACACACAGCAACTTATACTGAGAAACACCACCATACCTATACAAACAACTTCAACAAAAAAATAGCACCAACACAACCCAATGATTCGCACGACAAACAAAACAACACACTAAATTCACATAAAGAGCCAGACGACACCGAAGTTAGAACAGCAGCGAACACATCATTCATCACACCCTCTCTCAACTAACATACATCCCATCTATACTTGCTCAAGCACTACCAAGTAGCCCAAAAACGAGACACTTAGGCACACACACACACATAAAAACACCCACAACAAACACCACACACAGCTAAAAACACCACACAACACAACACCTACAACGACCTCATCACACTATTCAAAAACCCACACAGTGCAACACACAAACACCACCCACCACACCCGAGCACAGAGGTAAGAGAGACACACACACACGCACTCAAACTAATACACCACCCACAAACACCAACGAACACAACAGACAACACATTAACAAAAAGACACCGTATGGCACGCACAACATAAACACACCAGAACCCCCAACAACATACACACATTTTAACACACACAGTCGGCATAAAGAATACAGCCACACAACACTATCAATTGCGACATGAGATAATTATACAAACACACACATCTGAAACGAGATCCTACAGCAATGATTAAAACGCCACACAGCACACACTACGATTAAAGAATTACAGCATCATGCTTTCTATCCATATCGCAACAGAGACTACGAGATCAAACTATAACTACCAAGCGAGCGTTAATGGATAATTACTAACCTTACACATCTACAATACAACACAATACAATAAAAAACACCATGCGAGCACCAAGACCTGATAAGCACTACGAAAAGCAAGGGCTTCTAAACGAATGCCTGTCGAGCACACAGACGACATAATAACAAAACAAACCTACACATTTAAAACCAACCACATCTTACAGTACAAAAACACCATATACTATACGAACCGACACACTCTCAACAAAACCATCTCCCCACCTAAAACACATGATGGTATCATCACTATGCAGTTGAGAGACACCCCATCGCACACTATATTAAAGAAACATGTGCACACGAACACACACTACTACATAAGAATAAAAATACACAATATTAACCAACTATCAAGCGAACTCAATATAAATAAATAAGCCGACAACACAAACGGCTCACTCCATACATTGGAGTAATCATCGACTATACTCGCTTAACTACAATAATACACCACGAACACAATATTATTTTGATAGTTTGTCTTACACCACACCTAACACTAGATCCATGCACACAGTCAATTCACATTCATATCACACATATCAGAAAATAGGCACCACTACAGTTATATCACAACACTTTCAAAGTCACAAAGCAATTAATACTAATAACAGACCATCGTACACTACGACTCGAGTCAGAAAATCCAATCCTACATCGTATAACTATTAAGTGTTACTATTCACAACACATACACAACACATTAAAAACATCAACACAAATTTATCAACATATCACCACTATTAAATTACTTACACAATCTAATAACTAAAATCAGCACTTAATAGCACTCATCGAAAAGGAAAAAAGCACTCGAGTTCCACATCCCTCATTACGCGACTCGATTCAACATTACCCCAAAACACAACTGGATACAACACTGCACAACATTATACAACCAATTCAACTCACAACTAACACAGAAGAGCAACAAGCGCAGGCCCAACTGAAACCGAACATACACCTCAAACTCAATAACCCAACATCATCTAATCTTGCATCACAAATGTATAAATACTACATAACAAACAATTAAATTACCCACACCACACACACACAAACCAGAACACCTAGACCCAGCGAAATCGACTCCACCACACACACACATGATTGAAGACATTCAAATAGCACCTACACACTACTCATCCACAACAACAATAAAAATATACAATCTCCTTAAAATCAACACACAACAAACCGTCTAGTAGAGTATATCCAACACAAGATACACACGACAGTGAGAGAACTGACTTCATATCTACGGGTCACATACCACGAAAATTCCCAACACATTACCAAGACACAATCACAACACCAACACACATACTATTAAATAATACAAGCAGCAAGCGAGACCCAGCTCACACACATTGAATTGTATAGAAAGCAGCTAAGCAAACCACAACATCACAGGGCACACACATTCAGACATACACATGCACAGAAAATTAGATCACCTAGCCACAACACACAAGGCAATCCTATATGCAGTCATTATTAAAAACAACCATCATGACCTCCAGCCAACAGATAAAAACTGACCAACGCAACTACACTAAAACTCCCAAACAGTTCACCGTCAAGCGAGCACAGATAATAATGAATATACCACAACCTACTACACACATTGATATAGACGACCATGAGTTTGGGAACACCACAGCACCACACAACCCGACACTTCAGCGTCAAACACAACACAACATAAAACACACACAAGGAACTTTCCACATCAACAAAACGACACACATAAAAACAGGTCACAACACATAACATAAAGATCCTTCACTGCCTCCCATACTAAATCTTATACATCTCACACAGAAAACCACACAAACATAAAAAAAACCACGCGCCAACAAATATCATCAATTGACTAATCATAGTTAGAGGAAAAACACACAACACATAAAAAGAACCAACATCGAACCAACAACATCTATCAACACACATAAAAACACCAATCAGCAGGCCACAGCACAATCGGAGAAAGATAAGCATTTCCGCATACAGATACCAATCCACACACACACACACACAAAATATACACCACATACTCCATCAACCTATACACATTTCTATCTAAAAACATCCAAACTGACCAGGCTCCATAAAACACCAACAACAGCACAAAAGCTTCAACGATAAACATAGATTAAATCCACTATCCTCACACGACATCACCCCACATGCAAATAACCCATTTCCCAAAAGCACAACACCAGCGACACCGATCACAACACACACACATGCACACAACACGCGACATACTACTTTTTCGACTACACATAAATAAATAACTTCATCAACCACAACCAACTACAAGTAATAAATACAACTCACTCAAGCTAGCTATCTATTCACCCCAATCAAACAGCACATTAGAAGGCCTTCATCAACATTCAGCCATGCAATGCTTGCGTAAAGGACCACAACATATAAACACACACACACACACATTAAATGCACATCCCTACAAACCTCTAAAAAATACTATACATTATAGACAACAATCCACTATACAAAACAGTTACATACACAACAGCACAATGCGACCATCCCTAATCATACGCAAATCTACAACAACATAAAGAATACTATCCTTACTATCGCACGAGCATTCACATATATAACAAACAAAATTCAACAATCCTATCATGCGACACACACATATCAGGAGAACAATACACACACACACAACCTCATGCACACACAAAAAAACAATGCCACACCCTATATTCATAACACATCCACACCACATACGTAAAAAACACACCATACACACACAACACCACACACACACACACACACAACACCACAACACCACACCACACACCATAACATCACGCATACACACACATCAGCACACACGGACGCAACACGACGCACACGCACACCACACACACAGAAAGAAGAGCCAACACAAACACGACACACACACATGAAAGAGGGCATCCAGACAGCGAGCAACAAAGACGAGAGGAACAAGAGAGACAGAGAGACAACAGACAAAGATAAAAAAGAGCACGAACGGAAGCAGACACAAAGCAACAACAACATAAAGAAGAGAGAAAACGCACCAGCACGAAAAGGCACGCGACAAGCAACCAGAGCAACAAACGGAACGCGAAGACGGACGAAGAAGACATAGAAGAAAAGAGACGATAAGCAGCAAGACAAGAGGCAGAGACAACACAATAAGAGAGAAGACACAAGCGAGAGCGGCGAGTGAAGAAGGAAGACGACCGACAACACCGAAGAACAACACAACACTAATAATACAAAAAACACCACACACACAAAAAAATACCACCACACACACAACACATACATCAGGAACCCAGCTACAGAGAAGAAAATCTCAAACAAAGCCATACAGCTAGAGCATTTACAGCACACATTAAAACTACAAACCCCCACACGCACAGGGGACAATACCAAAAAGGAATTGCCAACCGTCCACTACATATGACACCCACTCAAACTATTTCGTTCATAAGACTAATACACCACACACAAAACAATACAGTCTAAAAGACTAATCCTTCATCTATAAATATAACACCACAACTATCACTACATTCCATCATAAAAACACCACACACATAAATAAGAGAGAGAGACGACACATGACACACAACAGCACACACAATAAATATACTCAAAACGACACATTACACCTTTACAATCGAACTAGTACATAACATAAGATTACACCCCAACCACACAGCTATGAGCAATATAAGATCAGCGACGACAACCTACATACAAATAAGATTAATCTATCCGCACCACTACACTGGTCAGACATTTATGCCTACAATAAATAACAACCAGGCAAGTCAATCATCATCTACTAAAAATCTACAACACAAACAACGCAGCAAACACCACACAACACATCCATACCATCACACAAACATAGCTTTCCACTATATAAAAGATAACACCACAACAACTAACACACGTAGTTATAACACACATCAACACAACACACACAGCAGCTATTAAATGTAATCGGACCACAGCTAGCACCACATCGTGTCATACCATAAAAAAAAAATCGAAGTATATCTCCCAAACACAACACAAACATCGACGACGAGCAACACGACTAATTAACAAAAAGATTACACCACATACACCATGTGAAAAAGTAACACTATTACAAACATACCTCGACACAATACCACACAATAGAGACATTATCCACCAATCATCACCAAGGCAACGGTATATCATCTCTTGATGCATCCCGAGCCACAATCATTACCTGGAGCACAAAACAAGCAACCATAACGAATAGACACACAACACAATACACCAACCACCATCGACACAGCACACTATAATCCATATAACAAACATCCAGCGACACGTCTGCTGAAACGTACAGCCATGAAAGAACAAAACGATCTTAGACCATTCATCGGAAACTACCACAACCACTTATAGCAGCAAAAGCCACAGTGCAGAACACCATAGAAATAAGCCAGCAACAACATAGTTGTCATAACATTAATAAGAACTCTGACTAACCCACAACATATCCACTAATAGACGAAGCCACACAAAACAGATTAGCGATCGGCATCAAAAACACATCTCATCGTCAGCAAAGACACACGCACACATAATCCCCATGCTAACACTTGAACAACATTGCGACTCTGAGCGAAATTACACAATAAACCATTTAATAGACTATCACTAGATCGCTCCCACATTACAAGACATTGAAAGCAATGCAAATAATCAGTGCACACACACATATTGAATTAAACAAACACCACACTTCCACAAAGATATCTCAGTAGAAGGCAAAAGTTTATATTCCAAGGAAGATTGATATACTCCTACATCTTCGTCCCCGCATCACAGATTTGAACTTACAGCAACATCAACATCACACATGCAATACAGGGTAACACAGATCATAGCCATCACCGCTCATTTAGAACTATTCCAGGACAGCACAGTACGCAACACATATGGGAATTGTACCCCAATTGAAGAAACACAACAACAACGGTCCAATCACATCACTTATAGATAGAGACCATCACAAACTTCAACAACTATTTAACTACACGTCATAGAAGAACCTACAAACCAACTATCTGGACACACACCTAGAATTGAGCGGCAAAGCACGACTATCAGCATCAAAATTAACACCACCACCACATAATATAACCCAAACATTATTACTGAATCTCATCAAACAACTAACAAGTCATTAACAAATAACATCTCAACATCACACGATCCCATTTACATCGACGAAGAACGACAGCACAGCATACAAATTTTAACATATCTCAACCTTTCAAATCTACACTTCACAAGAGAGAAAACCTACTATCAAAATTCACACAACTCGTCAACCATGGTTATCTTATTCAGCAAAGCAATCATATGATAGCAGATCAAGACTATAACTAAAATACACGACTCTACACTACGCTAACCTAACAATATAAACACACTCACCAACAACATCTTACAACACATATATATAAAATATAGACACACAAAGAGAACCAATACAACACTCTACAAGAAAAACACCCTACACAACGATTCCCACAACACGATAAAAACACAACAGTGATATCGCTAAGAAACACACTATACTACGGATGTGAAATCTACTTATGAAACAAAACCACAGGTTTTACAACTGAACAATGCGATCCACAACTCTTTTAAAATTGTTTCTGATCATAGATACGGAATTCTCTTGGAATTATAAACATCCACATGAACTCATCATCAGAGGCGAGAAACGACTATTTAGAGATTCACTTTATCTCACACCAGCAACTCAAACCACAGACCCAAAGCAGATAAATGAACTTTATTTGACCTCCACACCACCATTTTTGACTCACCCACAGCTCACACAAGCCCACCCACACCAACACCACACCACCCACACCAACCCACCACCACCAGCCCTCCCAACACCAAGCTATCCAAAACACCACAGATCACCCACATATCCATCCTACCTATCACACAATCATATAGTGAACTTACCTAATCTAGATCTACCCAGCCACGATTATATTAATAAAATTAAACCACACACTACTACCATCCACTAGAACCCATAAACCATCTACACCACCCCCACACTACACTATGGATAACACAACAAACACCTCTCCCACCATCGCCCTAACACCTTAACAAGCATCATCTCACACAAGACCCCTCCACACCCACGAAGCCACAGTACAACAAACACAGCCACGCCTACACACTCCCCTAATCCACCTCCTCTAGCACCACCCCACACACCATACTAAGTACCCTATCCCACACAAACCCACCTCCACACCACAAACGCCCCCTCCCAAACCCCGAAAGCCACATCGCACCACAACAAGCCCATCCCCCCACCTCCATCCACAAACAGCCACACATCTAACACAGCCCCACAGCACCAAACACCCCCACACACACACACAACAACACACACCACCCACACGCACACACCCACAACACCACACACAAACACACACCCACCACAACACACCAACCCCCACACACACCACACACACAAACACCCCACACAACCACAACACACCACACACACACACACACACACACACACACAAAAAAACACCACCCAAAACAAACACCCACCACACAACCACTACCACACACTTAATACCCCAATACCCACCACCCAAACACCCACACACACACACACACAACATACACAAAACCAACACCACAACACCACAAACACTAAAACAGCCACACACACGTAAAAACACAACAGCCTATAAACACCACACACACACACACATTAAAAAAACCACACACACAAACACACACGACACATAAAAACACCATGCGGCACACTGACACAGCGAGTTAGATAGAGAAGCACCACACACATTGGCGACGCGACACATAAAAACGCACACCTCAACCACCCTCTCAACAATGTCTAGCATCTACCTTTTTATATAAACGCTCAACTAATTCAACACACTCACAGCTACTTCGGTATACACACATACAAATCAAGCAAGTATTAATATACAACTCAATCTGCAACATTACATTCATTTAGCCACGAACAGAACATAGCACACTATATCATATTACCCAAGCGACGACCTCTTCTTACAGATGATGTTACATGCATTATTTCTGAACTCAGACACCATAATTCCTGTCTATTAACAACACAAAATACAAAAGTAGCAGCATAACAATCAGGCATAAAACTATACCATATGATCTGACGAATCTACAGTCAATAATTAATAAGACCTAGGCTCATTAGACGTACTCTAACAGTTCCACAACACGCACCACATACACACAGCTTGCACAACGACAACACAACACGCACACACAAAACGAACGGCCCGCATCACGACACCTGATACCCTTCACTAAAACAGCGCACACATAAAAACAACTGACTCTACCCGGACACATAAAAACACCACACAACACACGACAGCACGCACGAAGACACAAGAACACACACAACAAGACCATAAACAGCCACACACTACACACAAAAACAACATCACACACACACAACAAAAACAATCACCGCACTGTAGCTCGAGGCATACAACCGTATACAGTCCAACCTAACCATCGATACGCACACACCCACGACAACACTAAAAGACGAATTCCACACACAAAACACAGATAAGAGTGAGAAAACACCAGTACGAGTACATACAATCAAGCACAACGAATAACAATAAAACTAACCAACTAATTCACGAAACACAATTCTACCATACAAAGAACAACCACTACTGTAGTGTTTGAAGATGCAACGAGTATGCGACAGGACCAGCAGCGACATTTTATAACAACGCACGAGTCGCAGTGAGTAGGTGCGATGGCATAAAAGTACATACGAGCTTCAGCGACACACATCATAAAATAAACACTACTGAACGTACAGAAGATCAACTATATAGAGAGAACAAGAATCATAGAAACAGCACTAGGACAGAAAGTACAGACCAGAGACGACAACCACAGCAGCTGACGAGAGACGACGATGAGGGATATGAGATCGCAATCGCGTAGCTCTATAGGACAGACCATCAGACACGTAGACGAAACACCACAGCACGAGCATGATTGTAGCAGCAGTCTGACATAGCGACGAGCTAGTGCACACGCAACACACGCAGCCACGCACCCAGCACCACACACAACAGACGACGCAACACAAACTACAAGACCACACAACACATCACCATCACCACTCAACAGTATGCAGAACGATCGGAGCGCGCGACAACACACACCACACTAAACACACAACCACGACGCCCAGCACACACGACATAAGAGAGGAGACACGCGGAGCTACAGCGATGAGATAGACCGCGACGACACCCGGCCGACACACCAGCCGCTCAAACGACACAGCGCACAGACGACCACACAACAGCAACATAGACGAAGAGCGACGATCAACCACACACACTCACACACACACAACCGACACAGCCAACACAAAGCACCAACATACGACGCACACCACACCACCGAGCCGACAATGAGCGCGCCGAACGACGGACCATAACAACACAGACGCAACACACAACATGCACTCCATACCACTCCCAACACCAATCACCACACCAACAATACCACCACACACCACCAACCAACCACTCCACGACACAACCACACACAACCACCAACGCCACGCCACACGAAAACCAACCACCCGACGACCAACAACACCCACAGGCCTCCAAGAAGAGCACGTGAGCCGCAGAGAGGATAGAGTGCGACCATCACAACACACACAACTCACAACACACCACAACACCACACCACACACAACACACACACACCACCAAACACCACCACACCCCACTAACACGAGATCTCACCCACACGCTACTAGGCCACATTACTTCACTACCAGCATAAAAAAAGTCACGCATCTCGGCATACATAGATCACGTCTCATCACGGCATAAACCAACATCACACACAACATCACCACACATAAAAATTGACACATACACTATATTCTCAAACACTTCCTCTCTCCATCACACATAACAAAAATCAACCACTTTCACAATCAACAAACGATCGACATTAATATAACTACTCCCGACACTCACCATACGCTACACACACATACGACCTCACAATCTACACCCATAACACAGCTACCATCGAAAACGAGCACTCAGCACCAAACAACCACAAACAAATATTATTCACAAGCATATTTATATCCCACATGAGCACATACAATCACTTCTTATAATATACGAGCATCAACATCAGTTACAAGAAACAACACCAACACACCACGAAAAATACCACACACAACAACATGAAAATACCCAACCCATTCTATTAGATAACAATTGTTCCATCACATCACATCGGAGGGCCAAACACTACCATCGGACACCTCAGCTTTATCTCATAACAATGGTAACCCACACAGATGCGACATAAAAGATCAGCCAGAGCACCATATAACAGCACTACAAGCAGTCACGCTACATGAAGAACGTACATTCAAGCTACTTTTACTCAATCTACATCTTACTCAGCAATGCTACGGAACCCACATCTACAGACACGACATACTCAACATCTACCCCCAATTGCCATACCTACGTCACAAAAGAGACATATATAACCACATCACACATCTCATCTACCTGCACTAAACGAGACACCCTCGACCAGCGCGACAACATTAAAAATAAAATCATCATTCACCATTACTAATCAACTCACCCGACAATAACAAATCCCACTACATGAACACCACAACAACACCACACACTCATCACATATTATAAAAACAGTCTCACAAAACAACCACAAACACATACACTACATCAAAACACTCTACACCACAGACATCTAATAACTCGAATCGATCTCAGCTGACTATTCTGTTCACTATGCGCACATTAGAAAAACCACACCGCACACACAGACACACGACAATAAAAGAGCAACCAACAGCATCACCGTTACGATCACATCTATACAGATCCATCGCTACACAAAGATGAAAAACATCCACACGCTAACACCACTGATCAATCGACCCACGAACCATGCTATCCTAGAAGCGAAACACCACTACACTCACATACACTCACACAGCGACAATGTAACAGAGACCTGCGCACACCAACAACATAAAAACTATTACACAGCGAAACACACATCACACAGTGAGTAGAAATCCACGCACAACACGGCACAACTACACGCTACATTTAGTAGAAACAGCCCTTTCGAGACAACATCAACACATTGGAAAAAATACCCACGACGAGTATATTCTACATTCGCTACAATGACACTCATTACTTCGAACACGATACATCTATACCAACATCCAATATGACACTCATCAACACATAAAATCAGCAATACACATATAAATATACTTGACCATCGAACTCATAACAAATCATGCAACACACATACATACATTAACTACCAACACTCAACACCACTACACTATGAATATACTACCTAACACCACCTGTACACCAGCATATCTAACAATGCAACCTATCAGGCCACATCTATAGAATATATAACACAACACGAAGCACACAGCTAGATCCACTACAACAACACAACTCAGCTATCCCACTGTTACTTATCACTATGACAAGACACCACCGACACGACATGTCCAGTAATAAAAAAAACACATCTCCTACACCAACATAATTTACACAAGCACGACCGATGCTACGCAAAAATAAAACAACTATCACTGCACTACACATTTTCCAGAACAACACAACTGAGAAACCATTTTAACAACACAAAATAAAACAAATAACGCTATCATCAACAATTCATGGAATAGTACAGGCTTCACTATACTCCAAAAAATAACACACACACATATTACAACTACAAGATAGACGATCCGTCAGCACTTCGAGCATCATTCAAGCGCAGCTTTACACAATCTCTTCGATAAACTCAGGCCACACACACAGCGGGTCACATACATAATTAGAAACAAAATCACACGACATCTAAATGATATTTGACCTTATATCAAACATTATAAATATACATCAGCTCAACTACGACAGGCACATAGAAACATTCACTTGATAGCCCAACACGAAAATGTGACAACTACTGAAGCGACATATGACGAAAAAATAGCAACAATGTCTACTAATCAGCTTACACATGAACACAGAGCACCACAAGTAAATGAATTGTATTACTCATATCAACATAGCGAGGCCATGCCTCACCCACATCGTGCTAAATTACCAGCGCTCCAGCTAACTCTTCTTACATAGATTCAAACCTAATGCACACAAACCCCACACACACATTATCTACAGTATAAGCACCTACTTACACAACGCACACTACATATCACATATCACAAATCTGATCACCCATTGCACATATATCAATTCACACAATCGACAGCACATAAGTACTACAAAGGCACGCCAGACACAACCAACATCACAATATAACCAATTCAGAGCGAGCATCAAACACAGCGAGCAGGACAATATGTAAATACCTTACTCACGCGGACGCAACACAACACAATATGTAGAATACAGCTCAACACACCCATTCAATCTACTCACATCGGACGAGCCAACAATAGTCGAGCCAACAAGCTATATACACCCTACATCAACAATGTACATTCCCAGACACACAAAGACAGTTCTACAATCAATCTACTAGTAAAATTATGAACGCTACTGACGAACATATGTGGAAATAAATATCACCCACAACTTGAACCCAAAACAACAAACAACAATAGGAAACACCACTCAACACACATTATAACAACTATATCGACAATACAAACAACCAATTATATAAACGACGCCATAACCTACTTAGCGAAAGATTCATTCACCACAATACTCTACCTATCTAGATGAAGAACACCACAGCGAGCTCTTTCAGCAGCCACACACATAATCACTGGTTAAGAACATCAAACTTCACAGCTAGACTCATCAACACTAAAAGTTTCTCATCCTACTAAACCAATCCTGAGCCAACATCAATATCAACGTAAAGAAAAAGCACCACAACATCGCAAACAACACAACATATCAAACACCACTACAACTATACCACTAGCAACCACTATACTTTAGAACAACACGACAAACGATATAACACATCACTACACTATATAATTGCACAGGACACACCGCATTTGTAACTATCATTACCTATTCAATAAACGCAGCACACAACGATATACAATCCACTACATGAACATCACAGTAAAAATTCACACACACACAACTATAGGTGACACATACAACCATATGCCCGATTCATTGTAAGATATCTTAACCGGACTCATTTTAAACACTTACCATTTATACACTACATAAAAAAACTAATCCAGACCCGCGTATGTAAAATACACGCACATCATCACATGCACATAAAAAATGAATATCGTGATCGAACACTCACACACTCAGTGATAATGTTTAATATTATCTAGCAACAACACTTATAACACAACTGAAAGTAAACTTACACATCTCAACCTGCAGATTCTTGAAGTAATTATAAAGCAGCAGTACTACACCATAACTACAACCGAGAGTATAATAAGACACGCACATACAACACGAACTACGCGTACACATCATAAGAACACCACACAACACCACACACACTACAAAACACCACACACGACACACCCGAACACGCGTTAGGCTACATCACCAACCTAGATCTACGAGCCAACACATAGAAAATAATAACGACATGACTTCTAGCACGACACGCCATCGAAGTTTAATCAGGAGAATGAATTATACAGGACCTATACTAAGATTCAACAATACACATAAAAGACCACACAACACACACATCAAAACACCACACACATAAAAACACCACCCAAACACAACACACACACACACACAACACAAAAACACCCACACACACACACACACACTAAAAAACACCACACACACAAAAACACACACATAAAAACACACACAAACACACACACATAAAACACTACACACATAAAAACCACACACACACACAACACACACACACACACATGTTAAAAAACCACACCAAACACCACACACATAAAAACACCACACACACACATAAAAACGCCACACACACACATAAAAACACCACACACATAAAAACACACACAAAACACCACACACACACGCATAAAAACACCACACCACACACACACACACCACACACACATACATAAAACACACCACACACACACAACAACACCACACACACCTGTGGTGTCGTGGCCAAGGTGCGAACAGGCAGACACGAGCCAGAGGGTAACACAACTCCGCTTTATTGCCTCAAGCGAGAGGGTGGGCGTAGGATGCCCGTAACTCCGCTTTAGTATGCACTCGATGCACCCTACAG
>JAXMNL010000468.1:28099-39498 GCA_035128595.1 Eptatretus atami | reverse complement strand
CTGCACTCCATTTGTTAAATTTACACCGCTAAATACTGCTCGTCGTTTACCCTTCAAAACAACAATCGATATATAACAATGAGCGTGTTCGTCCATTGGTGGATCAGCAGCCTGACTCCACCACTATTGTAACGAGAAACGTTAAAATAATCCACACGCTGCCGTTGTCCGAGCTACGCCGAGCCAAATAAAATTCTCGAGCGTGTCGTATTACAAGTGGTCATGCCCTCCCTATAAGTTTTCACCTCAAGTGTTTTAAAACCCAAGTCGACCGATAAAAGAGAGGAAGAAGATTAATTTGGCCGAGTTTTTGCCAATAGGGCTCACGGTAACTAAGAGTTGTAATTCACGGGTTTCTGCATATCTCGTGGATGCGAGTGGAGCAGGCGACTGCGATGGCCGTGACACGCAGAGCCAATGCTGTTGCATGTTTCATCATACGTTCCTGGAAGCTTCCGTCGGTATCGAATTATTTTTTCGCCATCAGATGATCGCTATAATAAACAATCGAGGCAGTATACCCCCTGGTGCTTCACCTGGCAGGGCTGAAGATAAGTAACCCATGGAACCACCGGTCAGGCATGATGACCACAACAGGATGATAATGAGAAGAAAAGTAAAAACCTTATTAGTATTTATCTATTAATGCTGTAACAACACTGTCGAAACACTGTGATTATAGCCTGGTTGGTTACAATGCAGTAGTAGTGGTGCTTGGAGATCCTAGGATCCCGATTCAAATCCGCTCATCTCATTGACAATTAATAGCACTGGAGTAGTCGGGGTATGGACTCGGCTGCTCACATTCCTTCCCGAGGTTAGGACAAAATGTAGCCAAGCTTGCTCATGCTATTCCTGCTTCGGAATGCGTGACCCATCCAGGTCGTGCCCACTCCGCCCGAAGATGCCGAGCCGTACCAAACTCTCTGGCAGTAGATCCCAATGATGCAGAACGTTGTGGTAAAGTTTCATTGAAGGTTTGTGTTGCAATTCAGAGAAAACAAAAAACAAAATGTTAGGTTGTGAGCCAAAATATTTATACCCACGTTTTTCAAATAACTCACAATATTCCTCCAAAAATAAGTTTAATTAACAAAAGTTATTTTTGTTCCACAATTAATACATTCACTGTTAATATTACAACTTCTTTTTATGGATTCGAACATTAATAATCCTTTTTAAATCAGAGAAATACATGAATGATAATGCATTGACAATTATTGAACACCCCCCTTATAATTGATGGTATCACGACCTTTGGGACAAAACACTCAGTGAAGCATTCCTGTATCCAAGAATGAGTCTTACTCCTCTCCCTGGCGAGATGGCCCACTTTCTATGCACAAACGCTTCCAGTTCTCCAAGATTTGAAAGGGTACCTATCTCCCAACTTCTGTTTTCAAGATCTCCCCACAGGTTGTTACAATGGATTAGATCTAGCGACTTACATTGTGCCCACTTTCAGAACGTTCCTGTGTATTTATCTTTGAACCATTCCTGGTGCGTTTGAAGTGTGTTTGGGTCATTTGGTCTCAACTCAGTGTCAAATGAAAGCTGACGGAGACACAGTTTCTCAAATCTGATTGAACTTTGTGCTCCAAATACCATCCTTGTAATCTCCTTATTTCATGCACACACAACATTTAAGGTACTCAGTACCAGACGCAGCACAGCAACCCATAAACATCACTAACCTCCTTCCATGTTGACCTGCAGGGAAGGAAGTTCTTTCTTTGAAGGATTGATTTGTTTTCTGTAAAATAGAGCTTGACTGCTTGACCAAAAAAGCTCTAATTTGTCTCATCCTGTACAGGACATTTCTCCCGAAGGATTTTGGCTTGTTCAGTGTCGTTTGGTAATATCTTCAGTAGCTTCTTTTTCCTCTCCCAGAGTGGTCTCCTGGGGTCTCCTTCATGGAACCCCCTTTCAGATTTAGCAACGGATCGGTGTCGAAGTTGATAACTGTTACCTTTGTGTCTGAAGTCCAAGCTTGATTGTTTTGCAGTTATCGATGTGCTTTCCTCCACCATATCGAATAATCCTTCACTGACCATCTTCGATCAAGGTTTCTCTTGCGTGATGTTGCATACAGTGCCATTGGGCCTTAAACTTTCTTGATCATTGTTGTACAGTGGCACAGGCAACAATCAAGGTCTCTGGAATGGATCTTGTAACCTTGAGATGTCCATGCATTGGATTACAATCTTGTTGTTTTGACCTCTCCAGGACTATTCTCTGTTTTTTATTTCTTTTTCTCCGTGCTCATTACGCACACCAGTGAGCACAAAAACGACAGATGGTCTCTTTTTACCACTCAAACTGTGCTTGAAAGTGATTTTATGTTGCAGGTTCATTGCACTCACCACAGCTGAGTATCATCTCTCTTATACACAATGGTCATGCCCTCCCTATAAGTTTTCCCTTCAGTGTAATACGACCAAAACGACCGTTAAAAGGATCATCAAACGTCGAAAGGTTCGAGCCGACATGTCACGGGCCTTGTGAAGGCTATGGTAAGTGTGGGCCTCAGGCTTCTAGGTCAGTGCAATTGGCATTAGGATGCTCATGGTAAACAAAGAGTTGCTAATTCCACGGGGTTTCTGGGTATCTCGAGGGATTGTGAGTTGGACAGGCGACCGTGATGGGTCCGTGACACGCAGGAGCCATGCTGTTGTGTTTTAGGGGCAAACATAGGGGCAATACCCCCTGGGTGCTCACCTGGCAGCGGCTCGATAAGATAACCAGGGAACCACCGGTAGGCATCGGATGGATGACCCACAAAAGATGTAATGAGAAGAAAGTAAAAACCTTATTGATTTCTTATTAATGTGTGAAACCAACACTTGGTCAAACACTGTGATTAATATGCCTGGTGTATGCTTAATGAGTAGAGTGGTGGGCTTGGATCCTAGATCCTGAGTCCAATCCCGCTCAGCTGTTGAATTAATACCAGGTGGGGTTGACTCTGCCTTCATCCTTCCGAGCGTTGGCAAAATGAGTCCAGCTGCTGGTATCCTGTGTCGGAGTGGTTGACCCATTCCAGGGTCGTTCCCACTCGCCCAGGGACTGCCGAGGCAGCAACAAAGGCTCTCCATGGCAGTAGATCCCAATGGTGATGTGAAGTGGTTGAATTCATTGAAATTGTGTGCAGCTTTCAAGAAAAAAACAAAAAAAAACCAAGAATTTACGGTTTGGCCAAAAAAAATTTAACCGGACACTTTTTTCAAAAACTCACAATTTTCCTCCAAAAAATAAGTTTAAATTAACAAAAGTATTTTTCCACAATATACATTTCACTGTAATATTACAGAACCTTTGTTTTTGATTCCACAAACTTAATAAATCCTTTAATCAGAAAAAACAATGAAATGGCATTGATCAAAAATTATTAACACCCTCCACTTAATATTGTGATCACAGCCTTTGGACAAAAACACTGCAGTTGCAGCACTTCCGGTATCCAAGAATTGAGGTCCTATCCTCTCCACTGCAGGATGTTCCCACTCTTTCTTGCACCCAAACTGCTCCAGTGTTCTCCCAGATTTGAAGGGTACCTTCTCCCAACTGCTGTTTTCAGATCTCCCCACAGGTGTTCAATGGGATTTAGATCTTGGACTCATTGCTGCCCACTTTCAGTAACAGGTCCTGTGTTTTATCGTAACCATTCCTGGTCTGTTTTGAAAGTGTTGTTTGGGGTCATTGTCAAACTCAGTGTCAGAAAGATGACGGAGGGGACACAGCTTTCTCAAACTGGAGTGAAACATTGTGCTCCAAAAGTCACTCCTTGAATCTCGCTTATTTCATGCACACACACCACATTTAAGGTACCCAGTACCAGAGCAGCACAAGCAAAACCCCAAACACACTGAACCTCCTCCATGGTTTGACTGCAGGGAAGGAGTTCTTTTCTTTGAGGGATTTAATTTGTTTTCTGTAAACATAGAGATGACGTGCTTGACCAAAAGCTCTATTTGGGTCACCTGTACAAGGACATTCTCCCAGAAGGATTTTGGCTTAGTTCAGGTGTTTTTGGTAAACATCCAGTCAGGCTTTCTTATTTCTCTCTCCCAGCAGTGGGGTCTCCGTCTCCTTCATGGAACCCCCTTTCATGGAGTTAGCTACGGATGGTGTGAGTTGAAACTGTTACCTGGTCTTGAAGGTTCAGCTTGAATCTTTTGGCAGTTGATCGAGGTTGCATTCCTCCACCATTCGAATAATCCTTCACTGCATCTTCTATCAAGGTTTCTCTTGCGGCCCACGTCGCAGGAGGTTGGCTACAGTTGCATGGGCCTTAAACTTCCTGATAATTTGTACAGTGGGACAACAGGAACATCAAGGTCTCTGGAGAGGACTTGTAACCTTGAGATTGTCGTGCTGGATACAATCTTGTGTTTGGACCTCCTCAGACAATTCTCTGTTTTTATTTTCTTTTACGCCGTGTCATTACGGCACCACAGTTGACCACAAAACATTCAGAATGAGTCCTTTTCCACTCAAACTGGTTGAATAAGTGATTTTTTATGTGCAGGACATGCAGCTCACCACAGGTGAGTTCAATTCCAAAGTAAAGGAGATCACCTGCGTTTGAAAATCTTTCTAACAACTTCTAAAAGTGCTAATAAGATTGTCCGGGACATTTAGGACCTGTGGAATAAAGCTGAGATTCTAATTTTTTTTCAGCTTGCTTTGTTTTGTTCCAATGAAACCAAAAAATACATCCAGTTGTTTTGAAACCAAAATATTTTGTTAATTTCAACCAATATTTCTGGAAGAAATGGTGCAATATTGAAAAAAGTGCAAGGGTGCAATATTTTGGCCGTGACTGTTATTTGTGATAACGTACGGATGGCGCGCCATTCCTCAGGTCCACGGAGCTACGTTCCCAAGTGAGCTAAAAAACGATCCTGGATATCGATATATCACCAACCATAAAGTTTCTTGATGTGGATGGATGGCATGCTGGGGAGGGAAATATTGAGGAACTTTCTACGTGGGTAGGGGATTGAGGTGTGGGGGGATGGAGAGGAGGGTTGAAGCTTTCGGGTATGGATGGAGGGGAGGTTGGAGAGGTGGAATTGAAGTGGATTGGAGAGGGAAGTTGATGACTTGGGGTTTGTGAGGGGGGTGGAGGCGAGTTTAGATCTGAAGTCACATTGAACATTGCGTTGGATGTTCCGCGTGCCCTGTTAGTTAAATTAAATTATAAAACTGGAAAGTAATCCCTTCAAAAATTTGCAAAGTCCCGTCCCGCGTCCCGCTTTGTACGTCAAACTAAACTGATGAACGGCTGAAAAAAAAAAGTTTAAATTTATTAATATTCTCCATATTTAATTTTAATGGTTGTTTTAAAAATTTGATAACAGAAGTCCAAATGGTGAAAAGTTCATGTCCTCGACGGAACAGAACAGACGGCACATGCCACACAAAACCCCGTGTCTCCCCTCTGCGTGCTGGACAGGTTAGGAACTCTATTCACATTATCAACTAAGAATAAACCAATGGAAAAAAAAAAAACAATAACCAACTTCACTCTACATTGATGAGAGATGGGTTATGTTTGGAAAGGGGTGTAGTTCCTCATTTGAGGAGTAGTCGCACACAAATTAGGGTTACACCTCAATCCCCGACTTGTTGAGGAAAGTATGACTGTGCTGGTTTTTACAAAACTCTTTATAACAGCTCTGTTCGAGTGTTTTCCACGTTTTACTACCTTTGTTACACAAAACAATGGTTACAATATCTTTTCATCTCAGATACTTATATGTAAGAATTTGATTCAGTAAAGGGATGATTTTGTGGAAGTGCTGAGAAGGTTTTGTCCATCATGTTAAACAAAGGATATTGGCTCATTTTTGATCAGTTGTGAGAAAAGTTCTTTACACGCCATCGTCCACCTTTTGTTTAAGTTGTTTGGTTCATTAAACAAGTTTCCCATTGCATTGCATTTGATATAATAATAATAATTACTTGTTTTAGTGAGACAAATTTATAAAATGATATTGATTAAACATAAATATTAATAGTATATTTATTGATGGTATTAATGATGAAAGTATTTTGATGAAAATACAATTAATAAAATATAATAATAAAATTACATTATATAAGCATTAACATGATTTTGGTGGTTGCTAGGATACGCAGACCGCATGTTAAAATCGGTGTTCCAATGACAGTTTGAATTATTTGAATGACAGCTTGGGTCTATGATGAGATTGGAGGGCTGTGTCATCGACGTGTCTGCAGGTAAAGTGTTTTATCACTTCGCATATTATTATTATATAAAGTGATGTATGATTAAAGATATTAATATGTAGTTTTACTATCGATAAAAGTAATAATGAAATAAGTTTGTATTAGGATATTTGCCATTGCTAATGACTGGTCTGTGTGCGACAAACAACTTTGAGGTGTAGGTCCATTGATGTGAGTAGTCTGCTGATGTGGACCTCATCGGGTGTGGATCCCGCCGGTTGGAGACGTTCTGGGCTGAAAGGATCGAAACCTCGATGATAACGGATGCCCAGCTGATGATCCGGTAAGTTGGGAAATCAGTCAATTGTTTATAAGTTAGTTTTAACTCAAATAAAATAACTTTTGGAAGTACTTACCGGACAAATATACTGTGTGTGTGTGTTGATGTGTTGTGTTGTGTGTTTTGTTATGTCCATCTTCCTTCTTGAGACTACGGTGCATGATTGGTCTTTAAATTTTTGGATTATCCAAAAATTTGGGGGCGAGAAAAAGAAGATCTCCACATGCCCATATGACAAACAATAACTTTAACATTAATAATAATAAACATGCAAAAAGTTTATATTCTCCCAAAGAGAAACATTTGCGATCGGCCCGTAACATGGCCAAAACTCACAAAACCTTTATTCACATACAGAAGGTTTGAAAAAAAAAAAAAAAAGATGGATAAAATAATAAAAAGACAAGGGTCGGCCAGAGATGATATTTGAGTTGCTCGTAGAACGTCTGATGGGGTCATTGAGCTCTTCGCAAGCTCAGTAGCAGAGGCACGGAAACGTGCAGGCAAATTAAGGGGAAGGCACGAAACAGGTAGATGTAAAGCAGAGCCAGTGCAACACTCCATGCTCCTCTTGGAGATAAAAAATTTATTCGCACAACTGATCATGTGGCACGACTTGATAGCTAAACGAAGGTCAAGAAAGTGAATGTCCCTTCGAGCAGAGTGAAGTTTTTTGCCACGAAAAGCGAGGACCCAATAATATGGGACTGGACCTTGCAGCACCGCAACCCCTTCTGATAAAAACTTCGAAATCCAGGCTCTGACTGTACACCAACTTTACCTTTGTCCTTACTCCTCACGTCGATGTGGCAGGCCTGCCAGAGGGCCTTCTTTCCCTCTTAACTTGGACATCAAACAGAAGATGTACCGCCACCTTATGTCCATCCCCATCCTGACCAATGATTCTTATACCCCATTTACCCTTTCCTAACCAACCCTTTTACTTGTTGGTTTTAGTGTTTCCTCCACCTCTGTCTCTCTCTCTTCTTTTCATGTTTGTTAATTCCCTTGATGGTTGTCTGCTCAATCGTTTGTCTGCACCCACCATCAAAAATTTTTTTGGTTTAGCGTGATCTAAGGCTCCCAGTCAAGCGTGCCTCCATCTCCCCGCCCCATCGCCCCCCATACACACGACTGTTAGATGAGACAAACAGCCACTGAGATTGGGTGGAAGTGCGGTCACTTTCCTGGGGGGCACTCTGTGTACCAGTACGTCGCGACAAATGGACCTTTCATTTCTACGGAGGGAATTCCTCCTCCCAATGGATGCCATCTTCACCAAAACTTCATCCTAAGATCCTGTTAGATGAAATTCATGTTCTCGTCTGAGGGATCGAGGAAAGCAATCGATGCAATGCAGGAGAAAATTCGAATCATTTTAGCTCGAGAACGAGCTCATTGCCAAAAAAAAGTTCGAGTCGTCCCAATAATTCAAGCAAAGTTTTTTTTTTAAAAAAAATGCTGTTCAAAATCAATGCAAAGTAAGGGAGTTGGGGGTGCGAAAAGGTGGATCAGTTGTACCATCGGATGAATCTGACAAATTTCTAACCCACGGCTCGTAGGCCTTCCTTCGACACGTGGATAGGTTGCAGCAAAGTTTGAGTGAAGTTTAAAACATGTGATGTACTTACGAGAGTCCCGGCAACGTTGTGAAAGCGGTCATACGTCTGGCAAACGTTACAGGGCAGGCCCAGCGTCGTCCATGAGAATCATTGTAAAAATAAATCCCGCAGCTGACAAAACAAAACATTGGCAACCGAATCCGTTCACCACTATATATATAATATATATATATATTATATATATATAATATATATATATATATAATATATATATATATTGGGGCTTTATGCAAAAAAGGTTAGGTAATTTTACCCCAGTAAGCTATAATTTATTCATTACTGTATAACCACTTTTGCCCCCTTGTATATAGTATACGCATGCCATATAAGATACGGATGCTTTGCTACAGATGTGAAATCCGGTGTAATTTAAAATTTATTTTCGGGAACGATTCGAGCAGCGCCTGTGCCGTATACACCGCCCCAGGCGAAGGAGTGTATCCATAAACGGTTGCACGTTTGGACCAAGATCCCGCTCAGGGTGAGTACTCTTCCAATGGTCGAACAATCATGAAATGACAAGAACGAGGAATTGCTCTGCAACACACGCACGACGATTTGATATTTGGAAACTGAAAAATTGAACGAAACGTCCTGAAACTCGACTTCTTGTGTCCACTTGCCATCATCAAGCCAGGCTACCAAGTTTCAGTTGAGATGTTAAGCGGGATGTGGGAAAAAAAGTCTTGAAAAAAAAAACCACACTCAGGACGATGACGGACAGACCAGACCTCGAGAAAAATCTGCCCGTCCCTCCCTCCGTTGAAAACGCGCAAGCGGGACTAACAAGTTAATTATGAAATATTTGATTTAATCAGGATTGTTATAATGATTGCTGTGTAATGCTTAACTTTTTTCTACCTGCATTGGACATGCTTCTTCAAAACAAATCGATGAAAGAAGCGATTAAATGGAGCTGAAACAACGAAAGCAAATCGATAAGACAGCCAAAGCATGAAGCCAAAGAGCATGAAGAAGCATTACTGAGTACCTTACATGATAAATCATTACCAATTTCCCCATTATTCAAGAGACGTGGCAAAACCTACCGTTTTCGACATTTCACCACCAAAGTCCATGATGCGCAAGCAAAAGAGGGACGAGGCTCGTGTGTCAAGAAGGAAGCTGATCCATGCTCCGTTTCATGGGCTTCACCAGAGCACCTAACACAGGAATCAAAAGTGTTCCATGACAACTAAAATTAATACGACGTATATATTACTTCATCGCTTACGCACAACAGTACAAGGGAAAACATTGCACTTCACTCAAACAATGATGATTAATTTAGGAAACTCTCTCCCAGTGATATACCAGAACCACTCAATCAAAGGTTGTTATTAAAATAAAAAAAAATAATAATAAAAAAGGGAAAACTGATGTTCCAGGGTTTTCAAAGTTGTTTAAAACAAATCACACAAGTCACCTGGATGTGAACCTGGTCCAACACATTTTAATGTCTACACTTTCACAATTGCAGAGCATCTTAAAAGTTGCTTTTTCGACTACAGTGTTCTCCGAGGTCTTGATAAAAAGCCCAAATGCAAAATGTAAAGGGCGAGCAAGAGGCCGGGAAGGTCAGAGAGGCGCAAAGGACGAAGAGAGAGGGCGCAAAGGCCCGGAAGTCAGAGGTGCGCAAGAGGCTGGAAGGACAGAGGCACAGGGCTGGGAGACGGGGCGCAAGAAGCCGGAAGACAGAGGGCGCAAGAGACTGGAAGACACGCAGGGGAGCCGAGAGGCTGAGGCAGAGGGGCGCAAGAGACTGGAAGACAGAGGGGCGCAAGAGACCTGGAAGACAAGAGGGAGCGAGAGGCTGGAAGCAGAGGGGCGCAAGAACTGGGAAGGCAGAGGGCCGCAAAGAGACTGAAGACAGAGTGGGCAAGACGCTTGGAAAAAGAGGGGCGCAAAGAGACGAGAGAAGACAGAGTGGAGCGAGGGCTGGAAGCAAAGGGTCGCAAGAGGACTGGAGACAAGAGGGGAGCAAGACACTGGAACACAGAGGGGGAGCGAGAGACTGGAAGACAGAGGGCGCGCAGGAGACTGGAAGACAGAGGGCTGCAAGAGGCCGGAAGACAGTAAGGCGCAAGAGGCCGGAAGATGAGAGCGGCGCAAGAGACTGGAGACAGAGGGGCGCAAAGAGACTGGAAGACAGAGGGGAGCGATTGCGCTGGAAGACAGAGGGAGCAAGACACTGGAAGACAGAGGGGAGCGAGAGACGCAGACAGAAGAGGGCGCAAGAACACTGGAAGACAAGGGAGCGAGAGACTGGAGACAGAGGGGCGCAAGAGACTGGAAGACAGAGGGCGCAAGAGGGCCGGAAGAAGAAGCGCAATGAGGCCGGAAGAGAGAGGGAGCGAGAGGCTTGGAAGACAGAGGGGAGCGAGATGACTGGAAGACAGAGGGGCACAGAGACCGAAGAAAGAGAGAGGGGCGCAAGAACTGCCAAGACAGAGGGGCGCAAGAGACTGGAGACAGAGGGCGCAAGCACGGGAAGACAGAGGGGACGAGAGACTGGAAGCAGAGGGGCGCAAGAGGCCAGAAGAGAGAGGGGCGCAAGAGACTGCAAGACAAGGGGCGCAAGACTGGAAACAGAGGGGCGCAAGACACGGGAAGACAGAGGGAGCGAGAGAGGAAGACAGAGGGCGCAAGAGGCCAGGAAGAGAGAGGGTCGCAAAGAGCTGCAAGACAGAGGGGCGCAAGAGAGCTGCAAGACAGGAGGGCGCAAGACACTGGAAGACAGGGTGAGCGAGAGACGAAGACAGACTGGCGCAAGAAATGGAAGACAGGGGGCGCAAGAGGCCGAAGACAGAAGGGCCAAGAGGCCGGAGAAGAGGGCGCAAGAGACTGCAACAGAGGGGTGCAAGAGACTGGAAGACAGAGGGGCGCAGAGATGGAAGACCAGGGGGATGCGAGAGGCTGAAGGCCCAGATGGGCGCAAGAGGCCGGAAAGAGAGAGGGGCAGAGAACTGGAAGACAGAGGGGCGCAAGAGGCCGAAAGACAGAAGGGAAGAGGCCGGAAGAGAGAGGGCGCAAAGAGACTGGAAGGACAGAGGGGCCAGAGACTGGAAGACACGAGGGGAGCGAGGCTGGAGACAGAGGGAGCAAGACACTGGAAGACAGAGGGAGCGAGGAGACTGCAAGACAGAGGGCACAAGACACTGGAGACAGAGGAGCGAGAGACTGGAAGACAGAGGGGCGCAAGAACGGAAGACCAGAGGGGCGCAAGAGGCATCTCTCTCTTG
>JAXMNL010000468.1:3765-28074 GCA_035128595.1 Eptatretus atami | reverse complement strand
CTTATAAATGCCGTGAACAAAACTTGGTACATACATGGTGAGTAATATGTCTGGTGTTGGCTTAATGGGTAGAGTGGTGGGCTTGGGATCCGAGGATCCTGAGTTCGAATCCCCCATTCCTGTTGAATTAATGACAGGTGGGGTTGACTCTGCCTGTCATCCTTCCGAGGTCCGCAAAATGAGTGCCAGCATGCTGGTATCCTCTGTTGGAGTGCTGACCCGTCCAGGGTCGTGCCCACTCGCCCAGGAGACTGCCGAGGCAGCACCAATGCTCTCCATGATCCCAATGGTGATGAATGTTGTAAAGTTTCACTGAAATTGTGCAGTTTCAGAGAGAAAAAAAAGAATGTATGGTTGTGGCCAAAAATATTATCACCCTTCCACTTTTTTTCAAATAACTCACAATACAATTTCCACCAAAAATAGTTTAAATTAACAAAGTTTTGTTCCACAATTTCATTTCACTGTTAATATCAAGAACTTTGTTTTTGATCCAACTTTAAATCAATTTTAAATAGAAAATACATGAATGGCATGATAAATTATTACACCTCGCACTTAATGTTTGGTTCAACGCTTTGACAGAATACATGCAGTGCAGCTTCTGTATCCGATAGAATGAGTCCTACTCCTCTCCACTGGCAGCGATGTCCCACTCTTCTTGCACAAACTGCTCCAGTTCTCCAAGATTTGAGGGTACCTTCTCCCCAACTGCTGTTTTCAGATCTCCCCACAGTGTTCAATGGATTAGATCTGGACTCATTGCTGGCACTTCAGAACGTCCTGTGTTTTATCTTGAACCATTCTGGTGATTTTGAAGTGTGTTGGGGTCATGTTCAACTCATTCAGAAGAGATACGAGCACCAGCTTTCTTCAACTGAGGAACATTGTCTCAAAATCCTCCTTGGTAATCTCCTGATTTCATGCACACACACACTTAGGTACCCATGTACCAGAGGCAGACTCGCAACCCAAAACATCACTGAATCCTCCAGTGTTTGACTGAGGGAAGGGTTTTTTCTTTGAAGGATTCATTTTGTTTTCTGTAAACATATGGATGATGTGACTTGCCTAAAAGCTCTAATTTGGTTCATCTGTCACAGGACCATTCTCCAGAAGGATTTTGGCTTGTTCAGTGTGTTTGGTAACTCAGTAGGCTTTCTTATTTCTCTCTGCCAGCAGTGGGGTCTCCTGGTCTCTTCATGAACCCCTTTCATGGGTTAGCAACGATGTGTGCAGTTGAAACTGTTACTTTGTCTGAAGGTCAGCTTTGAATCTGTTTGGCATGTTGATGAGGTGTTTCCTCACCATTCGAATATCTTCACTGCATCTTCTATCAAGGTTTTTCTTGCGGCCACGTCAGGGAGGTTGGCTCAGTGCCATGGGCCTTAATTCCTGAACATTGTGTACAGTGGGAACAGGAAATCAGGTCTCTGGAGATGGACTTGTAACTTGAGATTGTCCGTCGCTTTGGATGACAATCTTGTGTTTGCCTCCTGCAGACAATTTCTGTTTTTTATTTCTTTTCTCGTCTATTACGGCACCACAGTGACACAAACAGCAGATGAGTCCTTTTTACCCTCAAATGGTTGAATAAGTGATTTTTTTGTTGGGCAGGTACATGCAGCTCACACGTGAGTTCATCCAAAGTAAGGAGAAATCACTGGTTGAAATCATTTTACAACTTCTAAAGGTGCTAATAAGATTGTCGGGAATTTTTAGGCATTTCTCTGTGGAATCAGCTGAGATTTGTATTTTTTTTCAGCTTGCTTTGTTTTGTTCGCAAGGAACCAATAACATACATCCAGTTGTGAAACCAAAATATTTTTTAATTTCAACAATTTTACTGGAAGAAATGGTGCATATTTGAAAAAAGTGCAAGGGTGCCAATCATTTTGGGGCCGTGACTGTATTTTGTGGAGAGCGGACGGATGCGCGCCATTCCATCAGGTCACGGACTAGTTCAAGTGAGCTAAAAACGATTGGTAATAACTCGATATACTACAGACATAAGTTTTGTGACGTGGATGATGGCATGCTGGAAGGGGAATGTTGAGGATTTCTCGTGGGGTAGGGGGATTGAGGGGTTGTGGTGGGGTGGGGAGGAGGTTTGAAGGCTTCGGGTATGGAGTGGGAGGGGAAGGTTGAGAGGTGGGAATTGGAAGATGTGGATTGGAGAGGGGATAGTGATGTTGGGGTTTGTGAGGGGGGGTGAGGCGATTTAGGATCTGAAGTCAATTGAACTTGCGTGGGATTTCGGCGTGTACCCTGTTAGTTAAATTAAATTATAAAATGGAAAGTTTCAAATGAGCGCGTCGCGTACGTTTGTTACTCAACTAAACTTGGATGAAAACGGCTGAAAAAAAAAAGATTAATTTATTATTGTTTTCTCATATGTAATATTAATGGTTTGTTGAAAATTTGATACAGGACGTCAAATGGTGAAAGGTTCAGTCACTCTAGCGGACAGACGGGCACATGCACGCCAAAACCCGTGTCTCCTCTGCGTGCAGTGGACAGGTTAGAAACTCTATCAACAATCATCAACTAAGATACATGGGAAAAAAAAACAATAACAAATTCACTCTACATCGATGAGAGATGTATGTTGAAGGGTGGAGGTTCTCATTTGAGGAGTAAGTCGACACAAATAGGGTTACACCTCAATCCGACTTGTTGAGGAAGTATGACTGTGCTGGTTTTTACAAACTCTTATAAAGTATGTTGAGTGTTTCCACGAATTTTACTCCTTTGTTTTCAAAACAATGGTTAAATATCTTTTCTTCAGATCTTTATTTGTACAGAATTTGATTAGTAAAGGTGATTTTGTGGAACGTGCTGGAAGGTTTTGTCCATATGTTAAACAAGGATTTTGGCTCATTGTTTGATCAGTTGTGAGAAGTTTTTACACGCCATCGTCCGTTTTTGTTTAAGTTTGGGTTTGGTTTTCTGTAAACAAGTTCCCCTTGCATTGCATTTGATTAAATAATAATTATTACTGTTTTAGTGAGACAATTTTTTTATTAATGATATTGATTAACATAAATATTAATTATATTTTTGATGGTATTAAATGATGGAAGTATTTGATGAAAATCACTTAATAATTTAATTAATAAATCTTATGATAGCATTACATGATTTGTTGGTGGTTGCTAGGTACGGCAGTACGCATGTTAAATCGGTTGTCAATGACAGTTTGAATATTTGAATGAAGCTTGAGTTATGATGAGATGGAGTGTGTGTCATGGACGTGTCTGCAAGGTAAAGTGTTTATCATTCATATATTATTATATAAAGTGTATGTATGATTAAAGATTTATATGGTAGTTTTACTTCGATAAAAGTAATAATGAAATAAGTTTGGGTAATTAGATATTGCATTGCTATATTGACTGTCTGTGTGGACACATACTTTGAGGTTGTAGTCCATTGATGTTGAGTTGTTCCCTGCTGATGTGGACCTGCGATCGGGGTGTGGACCGCGGTTGGAGACGTTTGGGCTAAAGGATCGAACTCGATGATAACGATGCCCCAGTGATGTCGGCAATTGGGAATCAGTCCAATTGTTTATAGTTAAGGGTTTTAACGTTCAAATAAATAAATTTTGGAAGTACTTACAGGAACATAATATACTGTGTGTGTGTGTGTGTGTGGTATGTGTGGTGTGTTTTGTTATGTCCGATCTTCTCTTGATGACTACGGTGGCAGGTGATTGGTCTTTTATTTTGATTTCCCAATGGCGGAAAAGAAGGCATCTCCACAATGCCTAATTGACAAACAATACTTTTAAACATTAATAAATAATAAACATGAAAGTTTTAATATTCTCCAAAGAAGAAATTTTGCGATCGCCGGTAAATTGGCCCAACTCACAAAACCTTTTACATACAGAAGGTTTGAAAAAAAAAAAAAAAGATGGATAAAAATAATAAAAGCAAGGGTCGTGCAGAGAATGATTTGATTTGCCTCGTTTGAACGTCTGTGGTGGGTATTGAGCTCTTCGGCAGCTCAGTAGCAGAGGCCCGGACACTGTGCGCAATTGGTGAAGGCACGAACAGGTAGAATGTAAAGCAGAGCCAGTGCAACACTCCATCTCTCCTCTGAGATAAAAATTTTCGCACAACTGATTCTGTGGGCAACCGACTTATGATAGCTAACGAAGGTCAAAGAAGTGTGTCCTTCGAGCAGCGTGATTTTTTTTGCCACGAAAGCGAGACATTTAATATGGGGCTGGAGTCTTGAGCAACCGAAACCCCTTCTGATAAACACTTCCAAATTTCGCAGGCTGACTGTACGCTCAACTTACTTTGTTCCTTACTTCCTCACAGTCGATTGTGCACCTGCAGAGGCTTCTTTCCTCTAACTTGGACATCAACAGAAGTGTCCGACACGTATGTCATCTCTGACATGATGCTTTATTCCCACCCATTTACCCTTCGCTAACAACCTTTTACTTGTTGGTTTGTGTTTTCTCCTCCTGTCTCTCTCTTCTTTCCTTATGTTTGTTTCTTCTTGATGGTTGTGCTCAATGTCTGTTGCTACCCCATAAAATTGTTTTTGTTGCGTGGATCTAAGGCTCACCAGTCAAGCTCTTCCTCTCCTCATTCGCCCCCCATACACACGACTGTTGGTGAGACAAACGCCACTGCGAATTGGGGGAAGTGCGGTCCTTCTCGGGGCACTCTGGTACCAGTGACGTTCGCGACAAATGGAGCTTGTTCATTTCTACGAGGAATTTCTCTCCAATGGATGCCACTTCACCAAAACTTCATCCTAAGAGCTGTTAAGATCAAATTTATTTTCTCGTTCTGAGGGTCGAGGACAGGCAATCGATTGCAATGCGGAGAAATTCTGAATATTTTTTAGCTCGGACGACTCATTGCCAAAAAAAGTTTCGAGTTCGTCCAATTAATATAAGCAAAAGTTTTTTTTTTAAAAAATTCGTTAAAATCAGTGCAAAGTAGGATTGAGGGTGGAAAGGTGATCCAGTTGTACCCATCGGAATGATCTGAAAAAATGTCGACCACGGCTCGTAGCCTTCCTTGACACGTGATAGGATGCAAGCAAGTTTGAGTGAAGTTAAACATGTGATGTATTTACGAGAGTCCGGCAACGGTGTGAAAGGGTCATACGTCTGGCAAACGTACAGCAGGCACGCGTCCATGAGAATCGATTTGTCATAATGCCGCAGCTGACAAACAAACCATGCAACCGAATCAGTCATATATATTATATATAATATTATTATTATATATATAATATATATATAATTATTATAATATATATAAGGGGGCTGCAAAGTAGGTATCAGTAAGGACTATACTTTTTATTCATTACTGTCTATTTTGCAGCACCTGTATATATTCATAACGCATGCATATAAAGCAGTAGCAGATGACTTTGCTACAGATGGAAATCCCGGTTTATTTAAATTTTATTTTCGGGAACGATCGAGGCAGAGCCTGTTGCCTAACACGCCACAGGCGAAGGGTGTATCCCATAAGAAACGTGTTTGCACGTTTGGACAAAGATGCGCCTCAGGGTGAGTATGCTTCCATGGTATGAACATCATAGAGATGACAGACGAGAATTGCTCTGGGCACACACGTCCAGACTGATTTTATTTTGGAACTGAAAAATATGAACGAAAACGTCCTGAACTCGAACTTCTTGTGTCATTGCTCATCAAGCATTGTACCAAGTTTCAGTTTTGAGATGTTAAGGGGAATTGGGGAAAAAGTCTGAAAAAAACGCACACTCAGGCGGATGGCGGACAGACGGATACAGACCTCGAGAAATCTGTGTCCCTTTCTCTCCGGTGAACCGGAAGGGGACCAACAAGTTAATTATTAAATATTTATTAATCAGGTTGTTATAATGATTGCTGTTGTAATTGCTGTTCACTTTTATTCTTACTGCATTGGACATGCTTCTTCAAACAATCGATGAAGAAGCGATTATTTCTGGAGCTGAAACACGAAAGAAAATCGATAAGAACAGCAAAGCATGAAGAAGCATGAAAGGAAGCCATTATGGTCTTAACATGATAAATCATACAATGTTCCCCATTATCAAGAGAAGTGCACGGACTACGTTTTTCGACATTTCCACCAATCGCAATGATCGCAGCAAAGAGGGAAGAGCTCTGTGTCACGAGGAAGGCTGATATGCTCCGTTCATCGGGCTTCACAGAGACCTAAAACAGGAATCAAAAGTGTTTCCATGACAACTAAAGATTATACGACGTAATTATTACCATCAATCGCCTACGACAACAGTAAAGAGAACATTGCACTACTCAAACAATGATGATTAATTTAGGAACTCTCTCCAAAGATATAAGCAGAACCACTAATCAAAAGGTTGTTTAAAGATAAAAAAAATAATATAATAAAGGAAAACTGATTGTCCAGGGGGTTTTCAAATGTAAACAATCACAAAGTCTACTGGATGTGACCTGGTAATCACTTTTTCATGTCTACATTTCAAATGCAAGAGCATCTTAAAGTTGTCTTTTTCGACTGCAGTGTTCTCCGAGGTCTGTAAAAAAGCCTGATTCCAATGTAAGGGGCGAGCAAGAGGCCGGAAAGTCAGAGAGGCGCAGAGGACGGAGAGGGCGCAAGAGCTGGAGACAGAGGGGCGCAAGAGTCGGAGAGAGACGGGGCGCTGAAGAGGCCTGGAAGCAGAGGGGGAAGAGCCGGAAGAGAGAGGGCGCAAGAGCCGAAGACAGGGGCGCAAGAGACTGGAAGGCAGAGGGCGCAAGAGGCCGGAAGAGAGAGGGGCGCAAGAGACTGGAAGCAGAGGGGCGCAGAGACTGGAAGATAGATGGGGGAGCAGAAGCTGGAAGGCAGAGGGGCGCAAGAGACTGGAAGACAGAGGGGCACAAGAGACGTTAAAGACAGAGGGGCGGCAAGAGACTGGAGACAGAGGGGCGCAAGAGCTGGAAGACAGGGGGAGCGAGAGGCTGGAGGCAGAGGGGGCGCAAGAGACTGGGGCAGAGGGCAGGCAAGAGACTGGAGGCAAGGGGCGCAAGAGATGGAAGACAGAGGGAGCGAGAGACTGGAAAGGGCGGGGCGGCAGAGACCTGGGAAGGCAGAAGGGGGCAAGGACTGGAAGCCAGAGGGGCGCAGAGACTGGAAGGCAGAGGGGCCAAGAGACTGGAAGACAGAGGGGAGCGAGAGACTGGAAGACGAGGGAGCGAGGAGACTGGAGACAGAGGGGAGCGAGAGACCTGGAAGACAGAGGGGCGAAGACACTGGGATAGAGGGGAGCGAGAAGGCTGAGCAAGGGGCGCAAGAGGCTGGAAAGACAGGGGTGCGTAAGAATGGAAGACGAGGGGAGCGGAGACTGGGAAGAACAGAGGGGAGCGAGAGACTGGAAGACAGGCGGGAGGCGAGAGGCTGGAGGTCAAAGGGGGGCAAGAGGCTGGAAGACAGGGGAGGAGAGACTGGAAGACAGAGGGGCGAGAGACTGGAAGACAGAGGGGCGGCAAGACACCTGGAAGATGAGGGGGCGAGAGACTGGAAGACAGAGGGCCAAGACGCTGGAAGAAGAGGGGAGCAGAGGCTGGAAGCAAAGGGCGCAAGAGGCGTGGAAGACGAGGGGAGCGAGAGCTGGAAGACAGGGGGAGGAGAGACTGGAAGAGAGGGAGCAAGAGACTGGAAGACAGAGGGGGCGAGAGACTGGAAGCCGAGGGGAGCCGGAGACTGGAAGACAGGGGGATGAGAGACTGGAAGATAGAGGGGAAGCGAGAGACTGGAAGAAGAGGGGAGCCGGAGACTGGAAGACGGGGGAGCGGAGGCTGGAAGGCAGAGGGGGCGAAGAAGGCGGAAGACAGAAGGGGGCAGAACTGGAGATAGGGGGAGCGAGAGCTGGAAGGCAAGGGGCGCAAGAGGGCTGGAAGACAGAGGGGACGAGAGGACTGGAAGACAGAGGGGGAGCGAGAGACTGGAAGACAGAGGGGAGCGAGAGGCTGGAAGGCAAAGGGCGCAAGAGGGCTGGAAGACAGAGGGAGCGGAGACCTGGAAGACAGAGGGGAGCGAGAGACTGGAAGACGAGGGGCAGCGAGAGACTGGAAGACAGAGGGGCGCAGACACTGGAAGATAGAGGGGCGGAGAACTGGAGAAAAGGGGGGGCACAAGAGCTGGAAGACAGGGGGAGCGAGAGGCTGGAAGGCAAGGGGCGCAGAGGCTGGAGACAAGAAGGGGAGCGAGAGACTGGTAAGACAGAGGGACAGAGACTGGAGACAGAGGGGCGAAGACACTGGAAGATAGAGGGGAGGCGAGAGCTGGAAGAAGAGGGGCACAAGACCTGGAAGACAGAGGGGAGCGAGAGCTGGAAGGCAAAGGGGCGCAAGAGGCTGGAAGACAGGGGGAGCGAGAGTCTGGAAGACAGAGGGGAGGAGAGACTGGAAAGACAGGGGGAGCGAGAGACTGGGAAGAGGGGCGCGAGAGACTGGAAGACAGAGGGGAGCGATGAGACTGGAAGAACAGAGGGGCGCAGAACTGGACGATAGAGGGGAGCGAGAGGCTTGGAAGCAGGGGCGCAAGAGGCTGGAAGACAGAGGGTAGCGAGAGACTGGAAGACAGGAGCGGAAGCGAGAGACTGGAAGACAGACGGGAGGAGAGACTGGAGAGACAGAGGGAGCGAGAGGCTGGAAGGCCAAGGGGCGCCAGAGGCTGGAAGAACGAGGGGAGCGCAGAGAAATGGAAGCACAGAGGGGAGCGAAGAGGAAGACAAGGGGAGACATGGATAGAGGAAGAGAGAGATAGAGAAAGGCGCAAGAGGATGGACAAGGAGGTAGAAGGAGCTCGAGACAGAAGGGAGCGAGAGACTCGGAGACAGTGGGGAGCGAGAGACTGGGACAGTTAGGGGAGCGAGAGATAGAGAAGACGCAAGAGAGAGAGAGACAGAGGGGAGGCAGAGAGTGGAAGACAGGGGGAGTGGAGACTCGGAAACAGAGGGGCGCAAGACATAGAGAAGGGGAGCGAAAGAGAACTGGAAGACAGAGGGGCACAAGAGATGGAGAGAGGGAGAGAGAGAGGCTGGAAGGAGAGAGAGAGAGAGGCTGAGAGACAGAGAGGAGCGAGAGACTGGAAGACAAGAGGGGAGCGAGAGAGAGACAGAGGGGAGCAAGAGATGAAGACAGAGGGGACCGGGATGGAAGACAGAGGGGAGCGGAGACTGGAGACAGAGGGGAAAAAGTTGGGAGAAGAAAAAACCCTTGGGGGAAAAAGGGACAATGAAACACGGGGGAGCAGAGACAGGCAAGCAGAGGGGAGGACGAGATACCGGGCAAGACAGAGGGGAGAACGAGAAGGCTGGAGGCAGAGGGGCGCCCGAGGAAGACGAGGGGCGAAGAAACTGGAAGATAGAGGGGAGCGAGAGGCTTGGAAGGCAAAGGGGCGCAGAGGCTGGAAGACCGAGGGGAAGCGAGAGACTGGAAACAGAGGGGGCGAGAGAACTTGGAAGACAGAGGGAGCGGAGCTGGAGGCAAAGGGGCGCAAGAGGGCCTGGAAGACAGAGGGAGGCGAGAGACTGGAAGACAGAGGGGAGCGAGAGACGGAAGAACAGAGGGGAGAGCAGAGACGGAACAAGAGAGGAAGATAGAGGGGAGCGAGAGACGAAGACAACAGGAGAGATAGGAGAGAGGGGCAGCGAAGCTGGAAGGCAAAGGGCGCAAGCGGCTAGGAAAGAACAGATGGAGCGAGAGACTGGAAGACAGAGGGGAAGCGAGAGGCCTGGAAGGCAGAGGGGTGCAAAAAGACTGAAGACGAGGGGCACGAGACTGGAAGACAGAAGGGGGACGAGAGGCTGGATAACGAGGGAGCGATGAGGCATGGAAAGGGGCCGGAAGAGACTGGAAGACAGAGGGGGCAAGAGAACGGAAGCGAGGGGAGCAGAGACTGGGAAGACAGAGGGAGCGAGAGGCTGGAGGGCAAAGGGGACGCAGAGGCTGGAAGACAGAAGGGGAGCGGGACTGGAAGACAGAGGTGGAGGAGAGACTGGTAAAGACGAGGGGAGCGAGAGGCTGGAGGAAAGGGGCGAAGAGGCTGGAAGACAAGAGGGGAGCGAGGAGACTGGAAGAATGACGGGGAAGCGACAGAAGACTTGGAGACGAGGGAGCGAGAGCCTGGAAGACAGAGAGAGTGAGAGACTGGAAGACAGAGGGGGGCAAGACCTGGAAGATAGAGGGGAGGAGAGCTTGGAAGACAGAGGGGAGACCTTGGGGAACGAGGGGCTGCGGAGAGATGGAGACAGAGGGGAAGCGAGAAGCTGGAAGGCAGAGGGGTGCAAGAGCTGGTAAGACAGAGGGGCGCAGAGACTGGAAGACGAGGGGAGCGAGAGGCTGGAAGAAGAGTAGAGCGAGAGCTAGAAGGCAGGGGGCGCAGAGTGGAAGGCAGAGGGGCGCAAGACACTGGAAGACGAGGGAGCAAGAGACTGAAGAACAAGAGGGGAGCGAGGCGACTGGAAGACGAGGGGGAGCGGAGACTGGAAGCCAGAGGGAGCGAGAGACTGGAGATAGAGGGGAGCGAGAGACTGGAAGAACAGAGGGGAGCGAGAGACTGAGAAAACAGAGGGGGCGAGAGGCTTGGAAGGCAGAGGGCGCAAGAGGCGGAAGATAGAGGGGCGCAAGCACTGGAAAGATAGAGGGGAGCGAGAGGCTGGAAGGCAAAGGGCGCAAGAGGCTGGAAGACGAGGGGAGCGGAGACTGGAAGACAGAGGGGAGCGAGAGACTGGAGACAGAGGGGAGCGAGAGGTCTGGAAGGCAAAGGGGCGCAAGAGGCTGGAGCAGGAGCGAGAGACTGGAAGACAGAGGGGAGCGGAGACTGGAAGACAGAGGGGCGAGACATGGAGTATGAGGGAGCGAGAGACTGGAGACAGGGGGCAAAGACACGGGACGAGGGAGCGGAGGCTGGAAGGGCAAGGGCGCAAGAGGGCTGGAGACAGAAGGGGAGCGAGAGATCTGGAAGACAGAGGGAGCGAGCACGGAAGACAGAGGGGAGCGGGACTGGAAGACAGAGGGGAGCGAGAGCTTGGGACAGGAGGGGAGGCGAGAGACTGGAAGACAGAGGGCGCAAGACACTGGAAGATAAGGGGAGCAGAGGCTGGAGGCAAGGGGCGCAAGAGGCTGGAAGAAGAAACTGAGGTAGCGAGAGCTGGAAGACAGAGGGAGCGAGAGACTGGAAGACGAGGGGAGCGGAGACTGGAAGACAGAGGGGAGCGAGAGGCTGGAAGGCAAGGGGCGAAGAGGCTGGAAGAGAGGGGAGCGAGAGACTGAAGACAGAGGGGAGCGAGGAGACTGGAAGAGCAGAGGGGCGCAAGACTGGAAGATAGAGGGGAGCAGAGAGACTGGAAGAAGAGGCACAAAGACGCTGGAAGACTAGAGGGGGAGCGAGAGATGAAGAAGAGGGGAGCGAGAGATGAAGAAGAGGGAGCGAGAGACTGGAAAAGGACGAGGGCGCAAGACACTGGAGATAGAGGGGAGCGAGAGGCTGGAGGGAAAGGGGCGCAGAGGCTGGAAGGACGAGGGTAGCGAGAGAATGGAGACGAGGGGAGCGAGAGACTGGAAGACGAAGGGGGCGAGAGACTGGAAGAAGGGGGAGCGAGGCTTGGCGGCAGGGGCGCCAAGAGGCTGGAAGACAGAGGGGAGCGAGAGACCTGGAAAAGACAGAGGGAGCGGATGACTGGAAGACAGAGGGCGGCAAGACACTGGAAGATAGATGGGGAGCGAGAGACTGGGACAGAGGGGCACAAGAAGCTGAGACGAGGGGGAGCGAAGGCTGGAAGGCAAAGGGGCGCAAAGGCTGGAAGAAGAGGGGAGCGAAGAGACTGGAAGACAGAGGGGAGCGGAGAGATGGAAGCCGGGGGAGCAGAGACTGAAGACAGAGGGAGCGAGGCTGGAAGACAGAGGGGAGCGAGAGACTGGGAAGACAGAGGGGAGTGAGAGACTGGAGATAGAGGGGAGCGAGAGCTGAAGACAGAGGGGGCGAGAGACGGGAAGACAGAGGGGAGCGAGAGGCTGGGGCAGAGGGGGCAAGAGGCACGGAAACAGAGGCGCAAGACACTGAAGATGAGGGGAGCGAGAGGCGGAAGGCAAAGGGGCGCAAGAGGCTGGAAGACAGAGGGGAGCGAGGACTGGGACGACATGAGGGGAGCGAGAGACTGAAGACAGAGGAGCGAGAGGCGGAAGGCAAAGGGCGCAAGAGGCTGGAGACGGAGGGGAGCGAGAGTGGAGAACAGAGGGGGCGAGAGACTGGAACAGAGGGGAGCGAGAGACTGGAAGCCGAGGTGGCGCAAGACACTGGAGATAGAGGGGAGCGAGAGCTGGAAACAAAGGGGCACAAGACTGGATAGAACAGAGGGGAGCGAGAGGCTGGAGGCAAAGGGGCGAGAGGCTGGAAGACAGAGGGGAGCGAGAAGACTGGAAGACAGAGGGGAGGAGAAGACTGGAAGAAGAGGGGCGCAAGACACTGGAAGATAGAGGGGAGGGAGACTGGAAGACAGAAGGGGCACAGACGCTGGAAGACAGAGGGGAGCGAGAGGCCTGGAAGGCTAGGGGCGCAGAGGCTGGGAAGACAGAGGGGAGCGGAGAGTCTGGAAGACAGAGGGGAGCGAGAGACTGAAGACGAGGGGGGCGAGAGCTGGAAGACGAGGGGAGCGAGAGCTGAAGAAGGGGGAGGAGAGACTGGAAGACAATGGGGCGCAAGACACTGGAAGATAGAGGGGAGCGTAGAGGCTGGAAGGCAAAGGGGCGCAGAGGCTGGAAGCAGAGGGTAGCGACGAGCTGGAAGACGAGGGAGCGAGAGATGGAAGACAAGAGGGAGCGGAGAGACTGGAAGACAGAGGGGAGCGGAGGCTGGAAGGCAAAGGGGCGCAAGAGGCTGGAGACAAGAGGGCGATGGAGCGAAGACGGACAGAGGGGAGCGAGAGACTGGAGACGAGGGGGCAAGACACTGGGAAGATAGAGGGGAGCGAGAGGCTGGAAGGCAAGGGGCGCAAGTAGGCTGGAAACAGGGTAGCGAGAGACTGGAAGACGGGGGAGCGGAGACTGGAAGACGAGGGGAGCGAGAGGACTGGAAGACGAAGGGGAGGAGAGGCTGGAAGGCAAGGGGCGAAGAGGCTTGGATGACAGAGGGGAGCGAGAGATGGAAACGAGGGGAGCGAGAGACTGGAGACAGATGGGGCGGAAGACACTGGGATAGAGGGGAGCGGAGACTGGAGACAGAGGGCACCAGACGCTGGAAGACAGAGGGGAGCGAGAGGCTGGAAGGCAAGGGGGCAAGAGGCTGGAGACAGAGGGGAAGCGGAGACTGAAGACAGAGGGGAAGCGAGAGACTGGAAACAGAGGGGAGCAAGAGATGGAAGACAGAGGGGCCGAGAGACTGGAAGACAGGGGGAGCGAGGACTGGAAGACAAGGGAGTGAGAGACTGAAGATAGAGGGGAGCGAGAGACTGGAAGACGAGGGGAGCGGAGACTGGAAGACGAGGGAGCGGAGGCTGGAAGGCAGAGGGGCGCAAGGGCCGGAAGAACAGAGGGGCGCAAGAACTGGAAGATAGACCGGGAGCGAGAGGCTGGAAGCCAAGGGCGCAGAGGCTGAAGACAGGGGGAGCGAGAGCTGGAAGACAGAGGGAGCGAGAGACTGGAAGAGCAGAGGGGAGCGAGAGTGGAAGGCAAAGGGGCGCAAGAGTGCTGGAAGACGGGGAAGCGAGAGGACCTGAGACAGAGGGAGGCGAGAGAACTGGAAGACAGAGGGAGGAGAGACTGGAAGATCAGAGGGGCGCAAACACTGGAAGATAGAGGGGAGCGAGAGATGGAAGAAAAGGGCAAAGACGCTGGATAGACAAGAGGGGAGCGAGAGGCCTGAAGGAAAGGGGCGCAAGAGGCTGGATAGACAGTGGGAGGAGAGACTGGAGACGAGGGGAGCGAGAGGCTGAGGAGGGGTGCAAAAGATGGAAGACAGAGGGGCGGCTAAAGACTGGAAGAACAGAGGAGTGCGGAGGCTGGAAGATAGGGGGCGAGAGGCTGGAAGGGGGCAGAGACTGGAGCAGAAGGGGCGCAAGCACTGGAGACAGAGGGAGCAAGAGACTGGAAGACAGAGGGAGCAAGAGACTTGGAAGACAGAGGGGAGCGAGAGGCTGGAAGGCAAAGGGGGCAAGAGGTGAAGACAGAGGGGAGCGAGAGACTGGAAGACAGAGGGGAGCGAGAGACTGGAAGACAGAGGGGAGCGAGAGGCTGAAGGCAAAGGGGGCAAGAGCGGAGACAGAGGGGAGGAGAAACTGGAAGACAGAGGGGAGCGAGAGACTGGGAACAGAGGGAGCGGAGACTGAGACAGAGGAGGTGAGAGGACTGGAAGACAGAGGGGCGCAGACACTGGAAGTAGAGGGAGCGGAGACTGGAAGAAGAGGGGCACAGACGCTGGGTAGACGAGGGGTGCGAGAGACTGGAAGACAGGGAGCGAGAGGCTGGAAGGCAGAGGGGTGCAAGAGACTGGAGAAGAGGGGCGCAAGAGACTGGAAGACGAGGGGAGGAGAGGCTGGAAGACAGAGGAAGAGCGAGGGCTAGAAGGCAGAGGGCGAAGAGACTGGAAGGCAGAGGGGCGCAAGACACTGAAGGACAAGGGGAGCAAGAGACTGGAAGACAGAGGGAGCGAGAGCTGGAAGAAGAGGGGGCGAGGACTGGAAGCCGAGGGAGCGAGAAGCTGGAGATAAGGGGAGCGAGAGATGAAGAGAGGGGAGCGGGAGACTGGAGACAGAGGGGAGGCGAGAGGGCTGGAAAGAGGGGGCGCAAGAGGCCGGAAGATAGAGGGGCGCAAGAATGGAAGATAGAGGGGAGGAGAGGTGGAAGGAAAGGGGCGCAAGAGGCTGGAGGACAGAGGGGAGCGGAGACTGGAAGACAGAGGGGAGGAGAGACTGAAGACAGAGGGGAGCGAGAGCTGGAGGGCAAAGGGCGCAAGAGGCTGGAAGACACGAGGGGAGCGAGAGACTGGAAGACAGAGGGAGCGAGAGACTGGAGACAGAGGGGCAAGACACTGGAAGAATAGAGGGGAGACGAGAGACTGGAAGACAGAGGGGACACAAGACGCTGGAAGACAGAGGGGAGGAGAGGCTGAGGCAAGGGGCGAAGAGGCTGGAAGACAGAGGGGAGCGAGAGACTGGAAGACGAGGGGAGCGAGAGACTGGAAGACAGAGGGGAGCGAGAGACTGGAGACAGAGGGAAGCGAGAGACTGGAGACAGAGGGGAGCGAGAGACTGGAAGACAGAGGGGCGAAGACACTGAAGATAGAGGGGAGGCGGAGGCTGGAAGGCAAAAGGGGCGCAGAGGTTGGAAGAAGAGGGTAGCGGAGCCTGGAAGACAGAGGGAGCGGAGACTGGAAGACAAGAGGGAGCGGAGACTGGAAGACAGAGGGGAGCCGGAGGCTGGAAGGCAAAGGGGCGAAGAGGCTGGAAGACAGAGGGGAGCGAGAGACTGGAGAAGAGGGGACGGAGACTGGAAGACAGAGGGCGCAGACAACTGGAAGATAGGGGCGAGAGACTGGAGACAGAGGGGCACAAGACGCTGGAAGATCGAGGGGAGCGAGAGCTGGAAGGCAAAGGGGCGATGGCCTGGAAGACGAGGGGAGCGAGAGACTGGAAGACAGAGGGGGCGAGGACGTTACAGACGAGAGGGGAGCAAGAGACTGGAAGACAGGGGGAGCGAGAGACTGGAAGACAGAGGGGAAGCGAGAGAACTGGAAGACGAGGGGAGCGAGAGAACTGGAAGACAGAGGGGAGCGGAGCTGGAAGGCAAAGGGGCGCAAGAGGCTGGAAGACAGAGGGGAGCGAGGACATGGAGACAGAGGGGAGCGAGAGACTGGAAGACAGAGGGGCGCAAGACCTGGAAGATAAGAGGGAGCGAGAGACTGGAGACAGAGGGGCACAAGAGCTGGAAGACAGAGGGGCGGAGGCTGGAAGGCAAAGGGGCGCAAGAGGCTGGAAGCAGAGGGAGCGGAGATGGAAGAGAGGGGAGCGAGAGACTGGAAGACAGAGGGGAGCAAGAGACTGGAAGACAGAGGGGAGCGAGAGACTGGAAGACAGAGGGGAGCGAGAAGAACTGGAAGACAGAGGGAGTGAGAGACTGGAAGATAGAGGGGGCGGAGACTGGAAGACAGAGGAGCGGAGACTGGAAGCAGAGGGAGCGAAGGCCTGAAGGCAGAGGGGCGAAGAGGCCGGAGACAGAGGGGAGCAAGAACATGAAGATGAGGGAGGAGAGGCTGAAGGCAAAGGGGCCAAGAGTGGAAGACGAGGGAGCGAGAGACTGAGACAGAGGGGCGCAAGAGCCTGGAAGACAGAGGGGAGCGAGAGGCTGGAAGAGCAGAGGAGAGCGAGAGGCTAGAAGGCAGAGGGGGCAAGGAGACGGAAGGCAGAGGCGCAAGACACTGGAAGACAGAGGGGAGCAGGACTGGAAGACAGAGGGGAGCGGAGATGGAGACAGAGGGGAGCGAGAGACTGAGCGAGGGGAGCGAGAAGACTGGAAGATAGAGGGGGAGCGAGAGACTGGAAAGACAGAGGGGAGCGAGAGACTGAAGACAGAGGGGAGGAGGGCTGGAAGCAGAGGGGCGCAAGAGGCCGAAGATAGAGGGGCGCAAGACAACTGAAGATGAGGGGAGGAGAGGCTGGAAGCAAGGGGCGCAAAAGGCTGGAAGAACAGAGGGGAGCGAGAGACTGGAAGACAGAGGGGACGAGAGACTGGAAGACAGAGGGAGCGGAGGCTGGAAGGCAAAGGGGCGCAAGAGGTGGAAGACAGAGGGGACGAGAACTGGAAGACAAGAGGGAGCGAGAGACTGGAAGACAGAGGGGCGCAAGACACTGGAAGATAGAGGGAGCGAGAGATCTGAAGACAGAGGGGCCAAAGACGCTGAAAGACAGAGGGGAGCGAGAGGCTGGAGGCAAAGGGGCGCAAGAGGCTGGAAGACGAGGGGAGGAGAGACTGGAAGACAGAGGGGAGCGAGACTTGGAGACAGAGGGGAGCGAGGACTGGAAGACAAGAGGGGACGAGAGATGGAAGACAGAGGGGAGCGAGACTGAAGACGAGGGGCGCAAGACCCTGGAAGCTAGAGGGAGCGAGAGCTGGAAGGCAAAGGGGCGAAGAGGCTGGAAGACAGAGGTAGCGAGAGAGTGAAGACAATGGGGGCGAGAGACTGGAAGACGAGGGGAGCGAGAGACTGGAAGACAGAGGGGAGGAGAGGCTGGAAGGCAAAGGGCGGCAAGAGGCTGGAAGACAGAGGGGAGCGAGAGACTGGAAGACAGAGGGAGCGAGAGCCTGGAGCAGAGGGGCGAAGACACTGGAGAATAGAGGGAGGAGAGACTGGAAGAAGAGGGCCAGAGCTGGAAGACGAGGGAGCGAGAGGCCTGGAAAGGCAAAGGGGCGCAAATAGGCTGGAAGCAGAGGGGCGAGAAGACTGGAAGACAGAGGGGAAAGGAGAGACTGGAAGACAGAGGGAGCAAGGACTGGAAGACAGAGGAGCGAGAGACTGGAGACAGAGGGGCGAGAGCTGGAAGACAGAGGGAGCGAGAGACTGGACGACAGAAGGGAGCGGAGCTGGAAGGCAAGGGGGGGCGCAGAGGTGAAGACAGAGGGACGAGAGACTGGAGACAGAGGGGAGCGAGAGACTGGAGAAGAGGGGCGGAAGAATGGAAGATAGAGGGGAGCGGAGCACTGGAAGACGAGGGCAGCCGACGCTGAAGCAGAGGGGAGGAGAGGCTGGAGGCAAAGGGGCGCAGAGGCGGAAAGACAGAGGGGAGCGAGAGATGCTGGAAGAACAGAGGAGGGAGAGACTGGAAGACAGAGGGGAGCAAGAGACTGGAAAGAAGGGGAGCGAGAGACTGGAAGACAGAGGGGAGCGAGAGACTGGAGACAGAGGGGTGAGAGACTGGAAAGATGAGGGAGCGAGAGACTGGAGACAGAGGGGGAGCGAGAGCTGGAAGACATGGGGGAGCGAGAGGCTGGAAGGCAGAGGGGCGCAAGAGGCGGAAGAAACGAGGGGCGCAAGACACTGGAAGATAGAGGGAGCGAGAGCTGAAGGCAAAGGGGCGCAAGAGGCTGGAGACAGAGGGGCGAGAGACTGGAAAGACAGAGGGGAGCGAGAGACTGGAAGACGAGGAGCGAGGGCTGGAAGGCAAGGGGCGCAGAAGGCTGGAAGACAGAGGGGAGCGAGAGACTGAAACAGAGGGGAGCGAAGACTGGAGACAGAGGGGACGAGAGTGGAAGACAGAGGGCGCAAGACACTGGAAGAAGAGGGGAGCGAAGAGACTGAAGACAAGGGCCAAGACGCTGGAAGAAAGAGGGGAGCGAGAGGCTGGAAGGCAAAGGGGCGCAAGAGGCTGAAGACAGATGGGAGCGAGAGACTGGAGACAGAGGGGAGCGAGAGACTGGAAGACAGAGGGGCGAGAGACTGGAAGACAGAGGGGAGGGAGAGACTGGAAGACAGAGGCGGGAAGACACTGGATGAAGAGGGGAGCGGAAGACTGGAAGAAGAGGGGCACAAGACGCTGAGACAGAGGGGAGCGGAGGCTGAAGGCAAAGGGGAGCAAGAGGCTGGAGACAGAGGGGAGCGGAGTTGGAAGACAGAGGGGAGCGAGAGACTGGAGAACAGAGGGGAGCGAGAGACGGAAGACAGAGGGGAGCGAGAGACTGGAAGACAGGGGAGCGAGGACGGAAGACAGAGGGGCGCAAGAACTGGAAGATAGGGGGAGCGAGAGGCTGGAAGGCAAAGGGCGCAAGGGCTGGAAGACAGAGGGTAGCGAGAAGACTGGAGATAGAGAGGAGCGAGAGACTGGAAGACCGAGGGGAGCGAGAGACTGAAGACAGGAGGGGAGCGAGAGGCTGGAGGCAAAGGGGCGCAGAGGTGGAAAGACAGAGGGGGCGAGAGACTGGAAGACGAGGGGAGTGAGAGACTAGGGAGACAGGGGGGCGCAGAAACACTGGAGATAGAGGGGAGCGAGAGACGGAGGACAGAGGGGCCAAGAGCTGGACGACGAGGGAGCGAGAGGCGGAAGGCAAGGGCGCAAGAGGCTTGGGAAGACAGAGGGGAGCGAGAGACTGGAAGACAAGGGAGCGAGAGACTGAAGACAGAGGGGAGCAAGGACTGAAGACAGGGGACCGAGAGATGGAAGACAGAGGGGAGGAGAGACTGGAAGACGAAGGGGAGTGAGAGACGGAAAGATAGAGGGAGCGAGAGACTGGAAGACGAGGGGAGCGAGAGCTGGAGAAAGGGGAGCGAGAGGACTGGAAGGCAGAGGGCGCAAGAGGCCGAAGAAGAGGGGCGCAAGACACTGGAAGCTGAGGGAGCGATGAGGCTGAAGGCAAAGGGCGCAGAGGCTGGAAGACAGAGGAGCGAGAAGAGCTGGAAGACAAGGAGGGGAGCGAGAGACTGGAAGACAGAGGGGAGCGAGAGGCTGGAAGGCAAAGGGGCCGCAAGAGGTTGGAAGACAGAGGGGAGCGAGAGACTGGAAGACAGAGGGGAGCGAGAGACGGAAGACAGGGGAGCGAGAGACTGGAAGACAGAGGGGCGAAGACAACTGGAAGATAGAGGGGAGCGCGAGCTGAGACAAGGGGCAAGCCGCTGGAAGACATGAGGGGAGCGAGAGGCTGGGGCAGGGGCGCAAGAGGCTGGAAGACAGTGGGAGCGAGAGACTGGAGACAGAGAGGGAGCGAGAGGCTGGAAGGCAGAGGGGTGCAAAAAGACTGGAAGACAGAGGGGCAAGAGACTGGAAGACGAGGGCGAGCGAGAGGCTTGGAAGTACAGAGGGGAAGCAGGATAAAAAAAGGCCTGGAGGGGCGCAAGAGACTGGAAGGCAGAGGGGGCGCAAGAACCTGGGAAGACAGAGGGGAGCAAGAGACTGAAAGAAGAGGGGAGCAGAGACTGGAAGACAGAGGGGAGCGAGAGGCTGGAAGGCAAGGGGGCAGAGGCTGAAAAGAGGGGAGCGAGAGACTGGAAGACAGAGGGGAGCGGAGACTGGAAGACAGAGGGGAGCGAGAGGCTGGAAGGCAGGGCGCAAGAGGCTGGAAGACCGAGGGGGACCGGAGACTGGAGACGAGGGGAGCGAGAGACTGGAAGACGAGGGGAGCGAGAGACTGGAAGACAGAGGAGAGCGAGAGACTGGAAGAAAGAGGGGGCGCAACACTGGAAGATTAGAGGGGCAGGAGAGACTGGAAGAAAGAGGGCACAAGACGCTGGGAGACAGAGGGGTGCGAGAGACTGGAGACAGATGGGGAGCGAGAGGCTGGAAGGGCAGAGGGTGCAGAGACTGAAGAACGAAAGAGGGGACCGAGAGACTGGAAGACAGAGGAGGGAGACTGGAAGCCAGAGGGGAGTGAGAGACTGGAAGCTAGAGGGGAGCGAGAGACTGGAGAGACAGAGGGGGCGAGAGACTGGAAGACGAGGGGAGCGAGAGACTGGAAGACGGGGAGCAAGAGACTGGAGACAGAGGGGAGAGAGACTGGAAGAAGAGGGAGCGGAGAATGGAAGACAGAGGGGAGTGGAGACTGGAAGATGAGGGGAGCGAGAGACTGGAAAGACCAGAGGGGAGCGAGAGACTCGGAAGACAGAGGGAGCGGAGGCTGGAAGGAGAGGGGCGCAAGAGGCGAAGAGAGGGGCGGCAGACACTGGAAGAAGAGGGAGCGAGAGCGGAGCAAAGGGCGAAGAGGCTGGATAAGACAGAGGGAGCGAGAGACTGGAGACAGAGGGGAGCGAGAGACTGGAAGACTAAGGGGAGCGAGAGGCTGGAAGGCAAGGGCGCAAGAGCTGGAAGACAGAGGGAGCGAGAGACTGGGGACAGAGGGGAGCGAGCGACTGAAACAGAGGGGAGCGAGAGATGAAGACAAGGGCGCAAGACACTGGAAGATAGAGGGAGCGAGAAAGACTGGAAGACAAAGGGGCACAAGACGCTGGAAGACAGGGGGAGCGAGAGGCTGGAAGGCAAAGGGGCGCAAGAGGCTGGAAGCCAGTGGGAGCGAGAGACTGGAAGACAGAGGGGAGCGAGAGGCTGGAAGGCAGAGGGGTGTAAAGACTGGAAGACAGAGGGGCGCAAGGACTGGAAGCCAGAGGGGAGCGAGAGCTGGAAGACAGAGGGAGCAGCGACCGGAGGCTGGAAGGGGGCAAGAGACTGGAAGGCGAGGGGCGCAAGACCTGATAGACAGAGGGGAGCAAGAGACTGGAAGACAGAGGGGACAAGAGACTGAAACGAGGGGAGCGAGAGGTGGAGGCAAAGTGGCGCAAGAGGCTGAAGACAGAGGGGAGCGAGAGACTGAGAAGACAAGGGGAAGCGAAGACTGGAAAGACGGGGGAGCGAGAGGCTGGAAGAAGGGCGCAAGAGGGCTGAAGCGAGGGACGAGAGACTGGAAGAAACAGAGGGGAGCGAAGAGCTGGAGACAGAGGGAGGAGAGACTGGAAGCAGAGGAGAGCGAGAACTGGAAGACAGAGGGGCGCACAGACACTGGAAATAGAGGGGAGCGGAGACTGGAAAACGAGGGGCCGACGCTGGGAGACAGAGGGGTGCGAGAGACTGGAAGACAAGAGGGAGGAGAGGCTGGGGAGAGGTGCAAGAGACTGGAGACAGAGGCGCAGAGATGGAAACAGAGGGGAGCGAGAGGTGGAAGAGAGGAGAGCGGAGGCTAGAAGGCAAGGGGCGCAAGAGGACTGGAGGCAGAGGGCAAGAACACTGGAGACAGAGGGAGCCAGAGACTGGAAGACAGAGGGGGCGAGAGCACTGGAAGACGAAGGGGAGCGAGAGATGGAAGCAGAGGGGAGCGAGAGACTGGAGAATAGGGCAGCGAGAGACTGGAGAACGAGGGAGCGAGAAGCTGAAGACAGAGGAGAGCGGAGGCTGAAAGCCAGAGGGGCGCAAGGCGGGAATAGAGGCCAAGACATGGAAGATAGAGGGGCGCGAAGAGGCTGGAGGCAAAGGGCGCAAGAGGCTGGAAGACAGAGGGGAGCGGAGCTGGAAGACAGAGGGACGAGAGACTGGAGCAGAGGGGAGCGAGGCTGGAAGGCGGGGCGCAAAGAGGCTGGAACAGGGGGAGCGAGAAGACTGGAGCAGAGGAGCGAGAGACTGGAAACAGAGGGCGCAAGACACTGGAAGATAGAGAGCGAGAGACTGGAAGACAGAGGGGAAAGACGCTGGAGACAGAGGGGAGCGAGGGTGGAAGCAAAGGCGCAAGGGCTGGAAGACGAGGGGAGCGAGAGACGGAGACGAGGGGAGCGGAGACTGGAAGACACGAGGGGAGCGAGAGACTGGAAGAAGAGGGGCGGAGACTGAAGAAGAGGGGAAGGGAGACGGAAGACAGAGGGCGCAAGAGCCTGGGTAGAGGGGGAGCGAGAGGTGGAAGGCAGGGGCGCAAGAGGCTGGAAACGAGGTAGCGAGAGACTGGAAGCGAGGGGAGCGAGAGACTGGAAGACAGAGGGGAGCAGAGAGACCTGAAGACAGAGGGGAGGCGAGGCTGGAAGGAGGGCGAAGAGGCTGAAACGAGGGAGCGAGAGATGGAGACAGAGGGGAGCGGAGACTGGAAGAAGGGGCGAGAATGGAAGCTGGGGAGGAGAGACTGAAACAGAGGGCAAGCGCTGGAAGACGAGGGCGAGCGAGAGGGGCTGGAAGGCAAAGGGGCGGCAGAGGCTGGAAGACCAGAGGGAGCGAGAGCGGAAGACAGGGAAGCGAGAGACTGAAGACAGAGAGGGAGCAGAGCGCGACAGAGGAGCAGAGAGGAACTGGAGAACAGGGGGAGCGAGAGACTGGAAGACAGAGGGGGAGTGAGAGACTGAAGATTAGAGGGGAGCGGACCGACGGAAGACAGAGGGGAGCGGAACTGGAAACAGAGGGGGTCAGCGAGAAGGCTGGAAAGGCAGAGGGGGCAAGAGGCGGAAGACCAGAGGGCGCAAGAACTGGAGATGAGGGGAGCGAGAGGCTGGAAGGCAAAGGGGCGCAAGAGGCTAGACGATGGGGCGAGACGACCTGGAAGACGAGGGGAGCGAGAGACGGAAGACAGGGGACGAAAAAAAAAGAGGCTGGAAGGCAAAGGGGCGGCAAGCAGCTGGATGCGAGGGGAGCGAGAGACTGGAAAGAGGGGCGAGAGACTGGAAACGAGGGAGCGAGAGATGGAAGAAAGAGGGGCGCAAGACACTGGAGCTAGAGGGGAGCGAGAGACTGGAGCAAAGGGCACAAGATGCTGGAAGACAGAAGGGGCCGAGAGCTGGAGGCAAAGGGGCGAAGAGGTGGAAGCGATGGGAGGAGAGACTGGAAGACAGACGGGGAGCGAGAGACTGGAGAACAAGAGGGGGCGAGAAGACTGGAAAGACAGAGGGGAGCAAGAGACTGGAAGAAAGAAGGGGAGCGGAGACTGGATACAGAGGGCGGAGACTGGAAGACGAGGGGCGCAAGACACGGAAGATAGAGGGACGAAGGCTGGAAGGAAAAGGGGCGCAGAGGCTGGAGACAGAGGCGGACGAGGACTAGGAAGACAGAGGGGGCGAGAGATGAGAAAGGGGGCGAGAGACTGGACGAAGGGGAGCGAGAGCTGAAGGCAAAGGGGCCAAGAGCTGGAAAGACAGAGGGGAGTGCGAAGAGACTGGAGCCAGAGGGGCGAGAGACTGGAAGACAGAGGGGCGCAAGACCTGGAGAAGAGGAGCGAGAGGAGCAGAGGGGCACAGACGCTGGAAGACAGGAGCCGAGAGGCTGGAAGGCAAAGGCGCAAGAGGCTTGGAAGACAGAGGGAGGGAGCTAAGACAGAGGGAGCGCGAGGCGGCTGGAATAGCAAAGGGGCGCAGAGGCGTGAAGACAGGGAGCGAGAGCCGGAGACAGAGGGGGAGAGACGGGAGAAGAGGAGCGAGAGACTGAAGACAGCGGAGAGCGAGAGACTGGAAGACAGAGGGGCAGACATCGGAAGATGAGGGGCGAGAGACTGGAAGACGAGGAAGACGCTGGCGAGACAGAGGGGTGCGAGAGACTGGAGCAGAGGGACGAGAGGCTGGAAGGCACGAGGGGTGCAAGAGCTGGAAGTCAAGACGGGGGCGAAGAGACTGGAGACAGAGGGAGTGGAGTGGCAGACAGAGGGAGGGAGGCAGAAGGAGAGGGGCACGAGACTGAAGGGCAAGGGCGAAGCACTGGACAGACAGAGGGAGAGAGACTGGAAGACAGAGGGGGCGGAGACTGATAGACCAGAGGGGAGCGAGACTGGAAGCCAGGGAGCGAGAGCTGGAAGATAGGGGGCCAGCGAGAGACTGAAGATGAGGGAGAGAGGCTGGAAGGCAAAGGGGCGCAAGAGGCTGGAAG
>JAXMNL010000467.1:39097-51391 GCA_035128595.1 Eptatretus atami | reverse complement strand
TGACAGAAGTCTTTATTTTTCATTGTTTTTCACCAGAAGTGCTTTTAAACCTTTTTCTGGAAGTGATTTTCCTCATTTTTAGTGACCAGAAGTGATTATTTTTTCATGGTTTTTCACCAGAAATGATCTTAAAACTTTTTCTGGAAGTGATTTTTCCTCATTTTTAGTGACCAGAAGTGATTATTTTTCATTGCATGAGAGAACAAAATGAAGAAGAATTAATAAACAAACTCCTATGTGAACATATCAAAACAAACCACAACCAAAGAAGGAAAAGTCACATATCCAGACAGAAACGTATATCATATGAAACCCAAACGTCATCTGCCGTAAAAGACAATTACTAAGTATGGAAAGAGCTTGCAGGTAAAACTCGCGAGGCTACTGTGCACAACACAAAAAGAGGCAAGCACTTCCACAAGACTTTTTGATAATTTAAAACACTAATCTGGTGAAATACAATGAAGAGTAATCACTCCTGACACTCAAAAAAGAGGACAGATCACTTCCAGAAGACGTTTTGAAAACACTTCTGGTGAAAGACAATGAAAAGAGCCCGACGAGTAAACAGACTAGACTATTAACCGACTGAATAGACAAAAGTAACACACTAGAGTCTCTTGTAAAATATGGTGACATAATCACAATGACAAGAGCTACGTTTTTGAAACACTTCTGGTGAAATACAATGAAGAGTAACCACTCTGACATCCAAAAAAGAGGAAAAGATCACTTCCACAAGACTTTTTAAAACACTTCTGGTGAAAAACAATGAAGAGTAATCACTCTGAACCCAAAAAGAGACAGATCACTTCCACAAGACGTTTTAAAACACTTCTGGTGAAAGACAATGAAGAGTAACCATCCTGACACCAAAAAAGAGGCAGCAGAATCACTTCCACAAGAGACGTTTTGAAACACTTCTGGTGAAAACAATGAAGAGTAACCAATCACTCCTAAAAAAACAGTTATAACCTTTCATATAGAGTTTGTGAAAACAAACCACTAAACTTTAAAAAAATCTAAAAGAGGGCCACAGAGACTCCACTTTCCACTATTATTGAAACGTTTTGCATTGAAATGCATTCTGTGGTGAAAAAAAAGATCAATCCTGAGAGAGAGATAGCCCATGACACTGTTACTGACCTACGCTCGCATTAAAATCCAAAAAAGAGGAAAGATCAACTGTTACCACAAAAGCAAATGCGATTTCTTAAAGTTTATTTCAATCTCTATCTGGTTGAGACATTAGATACGAACTAGAAGAGTAACCACTCCTGACGATCCTTGTTCAAGTGATTGGAAAGTCAGGCACAGAGGATCGATGGAAGCTATACTCACTATACACAACAATGATATCGTTTCAATTGAAAACAACTTCTGGTGAAGACAATGAAGAGTTAACTCACTACTCCTGACAAACATGAATAAGCATACAGATCACTTCCACGAGTATCAAAAAAAAAAGTATACTGTATTTGATATAGAGTACACTTACTGCCATGAAAGACAAAGTTTTAAGTGTTATAGAAGCTAAACAACCACACTCCTGAAACAGGTGATTGATTCCCCATTCGAGGCAAAACATATAAATCATAGTCCAACAGGTTAACTTCTTCAACTAAAACATTGACTCGACTAACAGATCACTTCCACAGACTTTTTTTTGTTTATATAATGAGAAGACACCAGAGTTATATGCTCGAGGTGAAATACATGAAAGAAGGTCTGATCTCATTAATTTTGCGAATGGGACGATACTAGATGTTGTGGAATGACTTATAGAGGGGTTAAAACTTTTCATTGTGTAGGATAGTTAATTTCCTGTATGCATTTTCCCACAACAAAAAAAGCAGGAACAAACTCACTTCACAGAAGAGTGTACAATGTTTGAAGAACACTGCATATCTGGTGAAAGTTCAATTGAAATAGATGTCAGGTATAAGCACTCCTGACCAAATATGACACCAATATCGTTTAAAGGTGTCGTGGAAAAGCAACCAGGCTGATCACTCCTCCACATTAGATACGTTCCTATTAATCGGTGATAGAATGCATCCCAATCAGAAGATGCAGCAAATACCCCACACTTATTACGATACCTTATACACGCTTTTTAATGTTCCACTCCCTAGACAAACCAGATCTTATGTAATCTGTCTTTTAATGTATATTTTAAAAATATAAAAAGGAGAAAGGCCCACAGACTCACTCCAGCAAGGAAGGGTTTTGAAACACTAACTGGTGAAAAGAGACCACCATTTGGAAAGAAACACATAATCTTCACTGGTGCGTGAAGCCAACGAGGATTGGCAAAAAAGGTGCATCCCTGCCCATTACCTAAGACAATCTATCAAGAAAAAAGAGGAAACAAAGATCAGATTCCACAAGACGTGTACTTTTAAACACTTTGGTGAGCAATGATAAAAAGCTGCAGAAGTAAGTCACTGCCTGGGTGGAGCGAGCGTGTCTTGATTGATGGCTGGAACCCGCATTAACAGGGAGGAACAGATACACTAGTATGTGTCACGAGACTAACGTTCGGAGAAAACACTAGTCTGAGTGGAAAACAATGCAAGAGTAACACGCAACTCCTGACACCAAAGCAAAAAGAGGCACAGAGGATTCAACTTGTTTATATCCACCCAGGGGAGGAAGAGGCGTAACCCAACACGTTTTGAAAACACTTCTGGGTGAGGAGATAAGACAAAGAGAAAAGGATAGGAGCCGAACGCTAAACCTCCGGACGATCCAAAGAAGAATGGGGGACACAAGAATCACTTCCGACTGAGGAGTTACAGATATATTAGGAGTAACATGTACATCTTGAATAACATCGAGTTGAAAAGAGCGAGATCAGAAAGTAGTGAGAATCTACGTTAGCTGACCTAATACGAGCCTCCACGACAGCTGAAAGATGCAACCATCACTATAACCACACAAAAATCGGAGAAGGGTAGCGCACTTTTCTCCGAAACACTCACATGGTGAAAGAACAAGATTGAACGAGCTCACCCCAATCTCACTGACTGGAGGAGACCGACATCGTGCGTTCTAGGAGCAGGCCCAAAGGCTTGCAGGTGCAAAAGCAGCTGTGATTGCCGGCACGTTTTGGTGCTCTATGCTCACACCGGAAGACAACAGATATTTGAAAACACATTAATGAGTGAAGACAATGAAGAGTAAAAACAACGAATCCACCTTCCTGCATGGCACACAGCCCAACTTGTCCAATCAAAAAGAGCGCACCACGATAACACTTCCACAAGACTTTATCTGAGAAAAACACTAATACGTCCGTGAAAGACATGAGGAGTAACACACTCCTGACATCCCACATGATATAAGCGGAGGAAATAGCAGCCACTTACTGATCCACTGAGAAGACCTCTTTTGAAAAACACTGCTCTGGTAGTAGAAATGACACATGTGATATAGAGAATAAAACCCCACTGTAGCCCTTGAACATCGCCCATGGAGCGAAAAAGAGGTAGAGAAGACGAACCACTCTCCAGAGTAAGACGGTTTTCTAAAGTAGATTTCCTCCACACTTCTAGGTGAAGTTGCCATCATACATAAAATGAAGAGTATCACTTCCTGACACAAAAAAGAGGAACCAAATGACTTCCACAGAAAAAGTTTTGAAAACACTCTGGTGAAAAACCAATGAAAATAACCACTCAATCGACATCCAAAAAATGAGGAAAAATTCACTTCCAGAAAGTTTAAAACACTTCTGGTGAAAGACATGGAAGCCAGACTAACACGTCCAACAGCGTGCTATTCTTGTCTTGGACAATTCCTTCCAAAAACGAGGAAAAGATCACTATCCACAGAAGACGTTTTCGAATCTAAACACTTCTGTCGAAATATGGACATACAATGAAGAGTTAGAAAAGAGAACCTAAAGCGAGTCACGTGATTTACCCCGAAACTCCAAGAAGAGATGGAACAAGACGCACTAATGCCACGAAAAAGCAGTAAATTAAACATTTGGTTCACTGTCTGTCCATTTACAAACGTTTTTAAACACTACTCTGGTGAAATAACCATGTTAAGTCTGCAAACTCGCACAGTCAGAAGTATAATGAAATCCGAACTCAGGAACCTGACAAACTTTAAAAATTACAAAATTGAATATTGTATAATTGAAACACGAATCAGAACATGAATCAGAAAATTACCTGTGTATTAGTAATTTATAGCCTTTGATTTTGTCCGAAGAGAGAGTAGGCAGCACAATCAAAAATGTGCCAACAAACGAGTAATAGAAAAAGACAAGATATTCTGATAGGGTATATTCCTGTACGTCATATAGCCCACATGGCATGAGATACGCTACAAAATTGGCAACAAAATATAATACTCCACTGAATCGGGAACTTATATAAAGTTGAGTATAGGAACAGATTATCACGCTTCAGAGAGAAGTTTGTGGTCAAATACTTCTGGGTAAAAGAGAGATAACGAACAACACAGGACTGAAACAGCATAGTAAAACACTCCACTCAACTCGTATCTGTGTTAAAATTAGGTGGATGATAAAAGTGCATCAATGGCGCTAAAGACATCCCTTAAAAAAGAGCACGCGAAAAGTAATAGCACTTTTTCTCACATTATATAAATAACGTTTGTGCCTAACACATTCACTTCTGGTGAAAGACAATGAAGAGTAATTCATACTGCTTTTAAAATCAATTATTATTGACATATCAATGGAACACTTTCGATATAAAAAACCTTGAGGGAAACAACACGTGAATCAACCATATCCATGGGATAAGACGGTGTATGTTGGAATCTTAAAAAATCATTCTTCCCCCTGGTTATGAGTACAAAAATGAAGAAAGTAACACATCCTGACAAACCAAAAAAAAAAAGGGAGAACAACAGAATATCACACTATACCACAAGAACGCGGATTATTGAAACACTTCTGGTGAATCAGACAATGAAGAGTAACTCCCAGAGTCAATATATGCCATTTAAAATCAATCATAATTTAGGATCAATTAATAACCTACCTAGTTTAAAAAAAGAAGAAAGTTCACACCTGTGATATCTCAGCACTTTGACCCACATCATGACGTTTTAAAAAACACCTGTCATTCTGTGATGGTATGTTGAAAGGTTTTCAAGTATCAATGTAAGATTGAGATACGGCTAACACTCCATTGTTACCTTTACCTCATCCAAAAAAGAGGAAAGCGATCACCTTCACCCCCATAAGATGTGCTTCATAATTACATAATACACTATTCTGGTGAAACAACATCATCTAGAATGAACTCGAGTAATCAGGAGTGCAAATTATGAGGGTTGCTCGATCTCGTGAATGAGACACTATAGACACCCACGTCCGTATATAACAGGAACGGAGAGTAAGGAGTATCAGGAGCGACACTTTAGTCCGCCCATGGAAAGAAACACAGGTCTTGTTGTGAGATAAGCACCTATTGTCTGGTGACCCAAGACGACACCATAATCCAAGTATAACACGTACCTTGTCACCAGTACAGTAGAGAGAACCCAAAGGAGTTCGAAAACACCGAGGAAAAGATCACTTCCAGATCAAGGAAGCGTGATGCGGTTTGTAAAGACCTGAGACTCTGTTCGAGGTGACCAATGTAGAGAATAGATAAGAGGATAAATCACTGACTCGAACAAGTGCACAACGTTCGATCTGACCACAAAGGGGAAAACGAACCAACTATCCACAAGACCAAACGTGTTATTAAAAACACTTCTGGTAAACGGATACACATATTGAACATAGTAATCACTCTGACGAACCATTTTGAACTCAAGAGATGCAGGGAACAGTATCATCTTCCAGAACGTACGCAGCCATTCGACGCACTGAGACAAACCCGACAAAACCTGCCAATAAATAATCTTCATGGCATTAGTAATCAATTACCCAATAACATGGTATTTATCCTGCCTTCATGTCAATTAACTCTCTCCATGAAAATATAATGGCAGCAGAGAGAATTAAAGCCGGTGAGTAGGTAACTCATTAATGATGTTTCTGGTCAATAAAAGCCATTTCACCTGTTGAAGTTTGATGATTTTGGTGTTTGTGTGTGTGTATATATGGTAGACACGAACTCTGCTGCCAATTGACACTGATCGAGGCTGTTGATGTACATGCAGCATGATAAGATTGCACAAATGAAACGAGTAACCACTGACCTGCCTTTTATATGATACAGAAAACTCTACTGGACTGAAGGATGACATCTTAAACAATTACCCAAAAAGAGGAAAGAGATCACTATCCAGTATTCACCTGAAGGAAGGATGAAAAACATTCGTGGTTTGACACTAAAAAACTAATCTGCATGGTGAAAATAGGAATACAATTAAATAAAAGGTATAACAATGAAGAGTAACACATTAGAGAACACTCAACTTGGGTCTGTATCATATTTGGACCATCCAAGTAACAAAGAATGGAAATCATAGTGAATTCTGACACACTTCCAACAGACGTTTTAAAGACACTTCATGGTGAAATCACAAATGAAGAGTAACCACTACCTGCAATCACAAAAAAGAGGCACAGATCATACTCCCACAAGACGTAAAAAAATTTAAATACTAAAACACTTCCAGGAAACCTGATGAAAAGACCAAGTGCTGTCGATACGACGAAAATCAACTATTGCAGCTTTGTTATGATTGTAAGTTAAGAGCAGATAGACTCAAGCCCGAACAAAAGATGAAGGTACAGTACAGCAGAATGCAAACACTTGGCCTTCTTACACAAGATGAGCAGCAGTAATGTTCTTTTTTGAGAGAGTGAGATAACTATACTTTAACTGTCACCTACGGCACAGTATTTGAAACGCATGCTATTAGGCCACTTACCGACACTTTCCTAGACAATTGTTCAGTGTTTGAGATACTCCCTGAAGTTTTTGGAAAAATGCAATTTGGACAGGAAGCCCTTCCTTTAGAAATAAGTTGCCAGTGAGTCGCAACAACACGAAGTCTTATGGCTGCCAAATTATCCTATGAAAGAGCCCTGAGCCAGGGTAGTTTATGAATAACAGAGCTTCTGAGGATGAAGAAGGAGTTAGTAGATAAAGAGGAGAAGGAGTAAACATGACAGGATTCCTCACGAGAGAAACTAGAGTGTGAGGTGGTATCAAATCCGTTACTTTGCAATAAGTATGACAAACATAGAAAAAGGATATAAAATATTATATTCCGCAGTGCAACAGTTTATATGAATAATAACAGAGATTTCACTGTATTGTCATTCGCGTTAGGAGATTAATCTGTCTTACGATAGTTTGATAATGAGTTGTCACAACGATACAGATAAAAATAATATTAAACTAGCAGACCATCTAACGCATGAGAAGTAATTAGGAGACAGACATTGGACAGTTATTGAATTGACTGCAATACTAACTAAATACCCTGCATATGTACCCACTCTCTTCTAAAAACATAGACGTCCACTACAGTTTGCATCACTCTTACCACCCAGACCGTTTTGAACACTTCGGTGAAAGACAATGAAGAGTAACTTTCTTTTGTACAATGTCCCATTGTTTTCTCACTTGGATAACCAATAAACAGATGCACTGAGCTCGAGTCACAAAATGAGGTGTTAATTCATACATTCCAAACCCTTACACTTTATTGGAGTCCTATACTTGAGGATGCATTTTGAAAAACGTGATCCTCTGGCTGAGAGGAAAGACAAGAATCTTCTAGATAGACAGAGAATTAAGACTTCATCGAATGAAACTTCTTTTCAAAATCTCTCACACCCTGACATCCAAAAAAGAGGAAAAGATCACTTCCAACAAAGAACGTTTTAAAAACACTTCTGGTGAAAGACAATGAAGAGTAACCAACATACCTGACATCCAAAAAAAAGAGGCACAGAATCCTTCCACAAGACGTTTGAAAACACTTCTGGATGAAAGACAATGAAGAGTAACCTAGATCTCAACTCCTGTGTGCCGACCAAATATATAAAAGAAAAAGTGAAGGTTTTTAGCAAAAATCGATAGAGACAGCAGAGATCAGACCATTAGTTTGACCTGTCTGCAACCAAATTTTCATTGTAATAATCCCCATAGAGGTACGTATTGCGCATTGAAAGTTGTAGCCTTCCCATACAGCCACAAAGAAACCAATCAGTGTAGAAAACACTTCTTGGGTGAAAGACAATGAAAGAGTACCACTCCTGACACCAAAAACAGAACGATAAGCAACCAGATCACCATATTCACAGAACAGCTTATTATTTGAGTATAGTATTATGACTGAACAGGTGCCAATTTTACGTGAATGGCTTTGAATTATAAGACCAAATTGATGTACATGAACAATTTAGATCACTATCGATGATCTTATTATTATATGATCTATTTTTTAATTAGAGCTATCCAAGACTCTTGGAGGACCTTGCTATATATTGAATGAATGGCAAGATTAGCAAGTATTTACAGTGTAGTTTTTATAGGCATTACCAGAACTTTAGAAGACAGTAAGAAAAAGAGGCAAATCAATGCGAATTCAGCATCCATACAAGCCACGCGGGATTCTCTTTGGAGGGAATAACAGCGCTTCCAGATTGAGGTGAACTAGTCGGAGGAGAGTAAGAGTATAAGTCTACAGTTCGATCTGTGGTTTTGAGGACACCAAAGGATAAAAAAGAGGGCAACACAACAGAATCACGTTGCCGTTCCATGTACTTAATTGAAAATGTTATATGCTTAGAATTAAGATAAGGGCGGTTTAATATTTTGTATCGGGGGTAAAAAGCCGGACTAGAGTGCGTACATGCTATGTATTCCAGGCTTGTAATAGGCCAACTAAATGTTCAGGCCTGCCTGTGTTTATTACTTCAGTCAATTTTGTGAACAAGACAAAACACACATATCATCTTTGCACTGTGGATGATCGATAGATTAAATTAGCTCACAACTCCTAGAAACCCAAATGCATTCCGACATATCAAAAGACGAGTGGCCACAAGGCAATCCACTTTCACGTCACGACAGACTCGTTTGTAAAACACTTCCTGATAGAAAGGAGCCGACACCAGTGTGAAAATGGGAGGTAAACAGAATCGGACGGCTATGATACTAGACAGAACTGATGTCCCAGATGGATGAATATAGGACAGAGGGAGAAAAGAAAAAAGAAAAAAATAAAGCAGTGAGTCTCCATTTGGTCCGGAATGCTTTCCCACATCCACAGAGAGGCGTTCTCCATAAAGACACTAAGACATAGCAATCGAAAGGTAGAAAGTTCAAACGAGACCTCGAGATATAGAATTGGAGAGGGGATAGGATAATCAGTGACAACACACAACACAGTCGTATGAGATACAGACTGACAGCGATGTGGCAGCACAATGTGGAAAAATAGGGAGAGAAGATCATTAAGAAATATCACACTGCAGAGATGTCTCGAAAACGGACTACAGACAGAGGAATTAATTGACTAGGTAGACAACTGAGGATGATTTTGAAAAGGCTCATACAAGAGCAGAAATATGACGATAAGTATTGTGTGTTATAACAAGAAAGCCATCTGAGACAAGTGGACATGTATACGGATGACAACAAGACTGGCAACTTCCCCCGATTGACCAAAAGAGGCACATCGAGAGGTGTAACACTCTGGCCCAATATAGCTCACCCCAACTTCGAGAAGTATGTTTGCCAAGTTTCTTCGAGAAAGAAGCTTTTGGACGAGTTCCCCGCAATGATGCCACGCAGTAAAAAGAAACAATGCACATGGAGACGAGGATAGGACACACGTGATTTTATACAATTTATTGTACATCTCTTATTGAGAACACATCCAAAAAGAGGCACAGATCACTTCCACAACAAGACGTTTTGGAAACACTTCTGGTGAAAGACAAAATGAATGAAGTAATCAACATAGAACTGACACCAAAAAAAGAGGCACAGATACACTGTCAACCAAATAATAAAATGCATCCAAAATAACTTGCACCATTTACACGTTTAAGAAAAGCGACCTAAGTATCTGGATGAAAAGACAATCAAAATGGTAGTATTGATATTAAAGATTAGACAAATCTCAAAAACTGTCACTCAGGTTATCGATTCATTAATTCACCAATGCTACTAATTTAAATTGTTAATTAAGCTTATACACTGGCGAAATCGAATAAAGACATCCAAGAAGTCGCGGTCTGGGGCAAGATGACTTCCCCAAGTCAACGAATTTATCATAAGCCAAGACATTAGATTCATAGACAGTGATATTGAAAACACTTCCTGTGTGAGAGATGCGCACATGCACAAAATCAGGACAAAATGAAGATAACCAATGCCATCATTCTTCGATCAGTCACGAAAGTCCTACTTATATGAGATCCATGAGAGGAAAAGACCACTTCCACCCAGTACTCGCAATATTATCAAAAAGCGAGCTTGTCTCTGGTGAATAGTTGTACAAATGAAGTACGATGGAATGATCGTAACTCCTTATTCCCGCCTCGCAAGGTTTATTCTAAACGTGCAAGTTGTACTCCTTTAATTGTGGCAGTGTAAAATTCAAAATGAGATGCAGTTGCTAATCACATATTTGTGCAGGTTGTCCCATTTGTTTTTGATTATTAGAATATTGAGCATGGCTAGGGTGTACATAAACTAGGAGAATCACGCAATCCAAATATGTACACGACTAGAGATACAGTTTCTAGTAAAACATTGAACCAAACTTATTTTTTTATTAACCTTACAATATAATGCAATCATAACATATTACATATATAATATATGACAATAGACTACCACATTCTCTCTGGATTGACAAGAAACATTATGAAAGAGTATACACCCACTGACCTATCTTGAACAAATACAGGAGGTACATCAACAACGTATTTACAAAGAGATAGGTAAAAGGACCACAGAATCACGGTTTGCTCAATGTCCACACAAAGACGTTTTTAAAAAACACTCAAAAGAACCAGAAGAATCAATAATGAAACAGATAAGCTACCTAAGAGTAGAAGACATTGACTAATGACACTACTACACATAATTAGAACAAAGTTTCCAGCTATAAATTCCAACTTGCTAGTAGAGATGTAGTGCCAGAGAAGTAAAAGAGTAATCACATACAAATTGAAGATACCCTATAACCGAAATGAAACATTTTGAACCTGTCCCAAAGTAAGCCAAAAAACTCTGTATAAGAAATAGAAATTCCTTCGCTTACTATCTTAGGTGTGTAACCTGGTGAAAACAATAAGTCAGCACTAATCGTCAGAGCTCGTCATCCTCTTTACTCTTGTGTTTCTGCGCATCATCTTCGTGAAAACTCCCATTGAAAGTGGACCTTGAAACCTTTTACACAGTATGTTGGTGCATCAGCTATTGTTGATCTCACGCTGTCCTTTGATATACGCCAAATCCACAAAGAGGCGTTCTATTAGAGAACTAGCTTCTACATTGTGTGGCATTGGTGATGTAAAATGGGATACTGATAACATGAAATAAGCAGAGTTTCAGTATCTCACACCCTGTAAGACAATTCCTTGATCTTCACATGTTTTCAGAAAAGCAAATAGAGAGGTGCTACTTATAAAGCACGATACTAAACTCATCCCTGCCATCTAGAACGTTTTGGAGGCCTCTGGCAACACCACACACACTCTGCGCGTGTTAATGGCCTTAACACCAGATTGCGAAACAGTATGAGATCTTTAGAACCACATACCTGACTACCAAAAAGAGGCACAGAAATACTTCGCACAACTTAACCACTTTGTGAAGACAGAAGATAGAACCATCCTATTCCGAAATTGTCCTATAGACCACAAGACATACGAACCTTCTGGAAGACAATGAAGAGTAATCACTGCTGACACCAAAAAGGAGGCACAGATCACTTCCACAAGACGTTTTGAAACACTTCTGGTGAAAGACAATGAAGAGTAACCATCCTGACACCAAAAAAGAGGCACAGATCACTTCCACAGACGTTTTGAAAACACTTTGGTGAAAGACAATGAAGAGTAACCCTCCTGACATCCAAAAAAAGGAAACAGATCACTTCCACAAGACGTTTTTAAAAACTTCTGGTGAAAGACAATGAAGAGTAACACTCCTGACACCAAAAAGAGGAACAGATCACTTCCACAAGACGTTTTGAAAACACTTCTGGTGAAAGACAATGAAGAGTAACCACTCCTGACACCAAAAAAAGAGGAAGATCACTTCCACAGAACGTTTTGAAAACTTCTGGTGAAAGACAATGAAGAGTAACCACTCCTGACCA